>JAMWET010002920.1:347500-462500 GCA_024036415.1 Prochilodus magdalenae
TCTCTCTCGTTCTCTCTCTTTTTTCTTTCTCTCTCTCTCTCTCTCTCTCTCAAATTGCACTCATTCATTCCCATGTGTCAGAGAAGGGTGTGAAGGAGTGTGTGTGTATGTGGAGTTGACCTGGCTGTTTGAGGACGTATGAGTCTAATCTAGAGCTCAATTGCTTTGGCTCACATGTGATGGTGCCCATCAGTTCATAGGCTTGGCTGCAAAGGAAGAACATCCTCCCACAGTTAAGGCCACATTGTATTTTGGTGCTGCTGCTCTGCTGCTTATCGTGGTACTGGAAGGTCTAGCCTAGAACAGATTGTCCTCCTCTCAAGAATGGGAAATCAATTTCAAGTGCACATCTTCAGAGCAGTTTGAATTTGGCTACCTATAAAATAAGTTTGCGGATTCAGTTGACTTCATTGCTACCGATCTCTTGTGCTTATTACGTTTCTCCACTTTCAGTGGACAAGGTCATTCCTTTCTTTGTTAATGTAACTGGTCTTGACATTGTACAGGTTGGAAATGAATGGGCCCTGAATAAAATATAATGCTTTGGATTGTTTTCAGAAAGTTTTCTGCCTTTATAATGATCCGCCGATCCATATGCACCGTTAGCAGTAGCTTAATATTACATCAAGTGCATCTGTAGTGTGCATCTGTACTTGGCCTTATCTAGTTAAAAATGTCCTGCTCCTAATGAGGAATCACTGGCTGTTAATGCTGTCTTAATTAACTACCAATCACCCACTTCTTTAAACTAATTAAACGCCACTTGAACCATTTAATCGTAACGGCTCTTAAATTGTTTTTAGTGGATGGAGAAAAGTACGATCCCTCAGGGAGAGGGGGGAATTATTTTGTCAAGAGGACATTCGCAGAATTAGTCTGCTTCTCCAAATTAAATGTCTGCTTGATCCACTCAGAATCAATTTAAAGTGTCATTGCAGTAGAGGACATGCCGCTGCTTGTTAATAACTGTCATTTAATGAATTCAGCTCTCAGATGGCCAAACTCATCACAGTTCAGGAGTGTTTCCTCATCGTCTATCATTAATACTAATGATGTCAAGATCTGAGGAGGGCAAGTCATAAATGTGTCTTAAAATGACATCAGATGTGATACAAATTAGTGTTTGTAAAATTGGCTTAATGGGAGAAATGAAGCTTCATTTAGTGGGTGTTTTAAGGGAGATACTGTTGAATCCTTGCTGTGGATGCATGACCTTAGCTTTCAGTTCTGAGCAAAGAATAGGCCTACACAGTGAACGATTGGTCTTTTTGAGATAAAGGAATATTCTAAAAGGTTGAGGGGAGCACTTACTTAAATGTAAATTTATGCACAGATGATACATCAAAAAACAGCACTCATGGAGCCGTGAGGTTAGATTACTGGATGCAGCGAGTCTGTTTACATGTAATCACTGATATCTGCAGAAAATCTGATTTTGTCAGTAATCTGTTCTATGTGTTTACATGCATTTGGGTAATCAGATAATGGGGAAATTGGTAATTGGATTTCTGCTTTAACCTGGCAAAAAACTAGACATTGAAACATTGTGTAGACGTGTATAAAGTGAACTTTATAGAGATATACAAATAATTTTATATATATTTAAATAATATGTACACTAAAATACCAGAAGTCATGGGATAGCAGTATGTAAACTAATGAAATGGCTTTACCCCAGGGGATGGTTTCAAAATGCCCTTACCTGTTTAAATTAAAAGTTGTCTTCAGAGTGAGGTTGAACACTGGCTAATGTGTTCAGGAAATGCCAACTTTGCCTAAGTTGACGTTTGGCGTGTCAGTGTAAATTCGTAATTTCGCCAAACATGTAATTGGGTGCAGTGTGTCTAGAAAATTTTCCATCTCACGGGTGTGCTTGCTGATTTTCGGTATGGTCTGTTTTCTGGACTGAGAAAAGTGAAGGAAATCAGAGTAAAGGTATACATGTGCAGATAAATTCTATTGCTAAACTTTTTTAGATTCACACTGCATAATTACATTTGATCCTTTCAAAAAATATATTTTATATTTTTATATTATAATGCTTTTCAAAAGGAAGATAAAGGTTACCAGTAGTAATAAATGATTGTTATTTTATATGTAATATGTAATAGGCAATATTTAATGAGCTACACCTACAGAAATTGTTTCTCTCAGTTTGGTGTTGGGCCACCATTTTTTCCATCCTACTCTGTAAATTTCAGCCCTGTTGGTTGATTCCTTCTGGGTGCAGCTATTGTTTCGACGATAAGTGTAATTTTAACACTGTGATGTTTGAAAGTAGTGGGAGCAGTGCACTTCTTGACCTCATACTCCTTCTATGAGTTTTGGCTAATAAGCTGCAGAACACTGTCGCTTTACACCCTCCCTAGCTGCATGGAGGTTTGTGAAGGCTGGTGCTTGTGTGTTTTCACATACAAGGGTTTTGTAAAACAGACACATATTAGTTATGAAATCTGGTCAAATCTGCATTTTACTCAACTTTGCTGAAGACCAGTTGCATTTGTAAAGAAAGGATATCTGTATGATAACTGTCAACCAGCATTCTAAAAGCTAGCTGGTTAATGTTGTGTGGCATAGTTAGACAGCTGTAGTTGTATTTACATTCATGCATATAAGACAGATGGTCTTAGCTAGAGCCATTTTAGGTGATGTTCATGTAACGATGAATGCAGTATTAGCAGTCTTATCCGAAAACGTTTATTGGTATAGCGTAGAATGAAGCCCAGCTGTCTGTGTGAATGGCAGCCAGGTTATCCAAACAACTACTAAAGCATATGATCTCTTCTACAGGGAATGAAACCCTGGTCTTTCACATGACAGCCAGAGACACTATTCACTGCTCTAACAAGGAAGATTCATAACTTTCAGATTCTTGTGCATCAGCACAGAAAACTAAAAAAACTAGTCCTTTAAATATAAGACATTTAGCAGACGCTCTTATCCAGGGTGACTTACAACCGTGCTTAGTGTTTTGTTGGATAATGTTTCCCAGCTAGTACAGTATTAGTGCTCACTCACTTAAGTGCTTTACACTTACTTACTCGATAACTTTAAACACTATGACAGGGGTGCAAAACTCCAATCCTGGAGGGCCTGTATCCAGCACAGTTTGGTGGTTCCCCCTGCTCAAAATACACCCACTAATCCTGGCAATCAACAGATGAGTGTAATCAGGTGTACCTGAGCAAGTAAATTACCAACTGTGCCAGACACTGGCCCTCCAGGACCGGGAGAGCCAGGAGTTGTGCACCCCTGCACTAAGGATTGCTTAAAATGGCACTTTGTTCTAACCACTTTAAATAATATAATAAACAGATTAAATATTAAATATATTTTAAATACGTTTTATTCAGAATTTTATTGAGAGTTGATTGACTGGTGGGGAATTGGCCCACTAAATGATCCCTTGATGCTGGGCCTGATTAGTGTTCTGTCTTTTGGTACTGTGTTAGTGTGTAGGTAGCAGACTACATAAGACGTTGGTGTGGATAAAAGCAGTTGCTATAGGCACTTTCTTATGACCAGTATGAAGGGACAGTGAGCTGGAGGGGAAAGGGAATGAGTTATTGAGGCCTGGTCGGCTCTTGCTGATGCAAGCGGCCTTATGTGGCTGTAGCTGTTCACTAACCATAGTGGCAAAGAGACAGTGCAGATGACTGAGAGACACAGTGGTCAGATCTCCTCCAGCATCAGCTCTACTCTTATAGCTAGAGAGGAACAGAGAGGGTATATGTGTGAATATGTTGAATGAGTGAAAGTCAAGCCTGGTCAGGCTGATGCAAACGGCCTTTGGAATTCACATGTGATGGTTGCTTGTCGGAGAGAAAGGCACACAGAGACACACACTAGGCCCGTGAAAGACTGAGATTGAGAGAATATAAGGTCATGCCTGGTGCTGCCCAAACTGACTAACCTGCCCTTGTAGTCCAGCTGCTTGTTAGGGAGAGAGAGGAGGAAAAAGAACAAGAGTGAATGAATCCCATCTCGGTCTGGCCAGTGCCAGCAGCTTTGCATGTCCCAGGCTGCCTGCTTGTTAGTGCACCAAGACCTTAGTCTCCCCTCCTTTTCCTCTCTGTCTCTCTCCTGGCCCACAGTGCTCCTCCATGGCCACAGGTCACTCCACGCCAATTTAGACTGATGCATATCTGCCCTGTCAGCCGTCAGCCTCCAAACAGGAAATAATTACGGTAGGAGCATCTGCTTTCCCTGAGAGGCTCAGACAGGCAGGTTGGAGACTCAGAATCCTGCTTCTTTTTAACACAAAATGGAGAAAGAGTGGAAGGAAAAAAAACGAGAGACATATAGAGAGAGGAACACCTGGTGAAATCTTCCCTCAGTGATAGCTGCATATGTTTAATCACTTCACACTGGCACTAATTGGAATAATTGCCCGGAATCTTGCGTGAGAACCGGAGTGAAGGATATCCTGGGGAGAGAGAAGTCGAGGCAGAGAGGCTGCCGCAGACACACGCGTTATTTAATTGTCTATCACAGCAAAAGACTCGAGAGGCTATTTATTACAGATGTAAGTTATTGAAAATAAAACTTTATGGCATTAAAATGGATTGCTTTCTGATCCGTTACTCGGTTTGAAAATGGCTCGGGTGTAGCAGTTCCTGTCATTCTGTCAGATAGTTGTGGTATTAAAGTTATACTAAAATGAGCCACTTTTAAATGTGTAGAATTATATAGATCAGTGGTTCTCAACCTTTTCAGCCGCATGGCCCACCTGTTCATAATAGGAAGCATAACCGCCCACAAAAAAACGAAACCTTTTCTTTCTTTTTTTTTTTAAATGTATTATTGTTTTTGTGTTCTTAAGTGCTCACCTCTGTTGACTCGTCTAGTGGCAGAGAAAAACGTAGACTCTCTTTAATTCTCTGAAACAGCTTGCTCTGTATGCCAGTCCCCACATCAACAGTCTGTCTACTTATGCCATCATTGGTACTTCCGAGTCCAAGTGTGCCCTTAAAGATGGCTACCTCCTAGCCAGACGTGTTGCATGGAGTAAGAAAGGCATAACAAAGGCTGAGGAATTGTTTCTGAGATGACTGGAGAAGCCGTAGCAAGAAACCTACTGAAAGTCATCATGATCTGAATTTTGTCCCCACTCATGTCCATTTTAATATAGACGATGTCAGAAATTAAATAAGACTGTAGAGCTTTTATCAAGCAGTAAAAAAAAAACACAGGTTGAATATCCGTACTTTAGCATTCAGTGTAGACTTGCTACCTCTCTCTAAAAAGAGGCATCAAAGTGGTGAAAGGAAACTTCTGCTGTAGACTAAAATAAACCTGGGTCCAGATGTTGTGCCAGAGGAAAGCTTATTAGCACACTCGAGTGTGTTAGCGCCACTGCTGATATTAAAACATCCCAGAGATCTGCAGTACTGTCCACAACACCCGCTAATTATGAAAATACGCTCCGTGCTGGCTACAGCAGAGACCACCCACCCGGGAGTGTGTGAGAGAGAGTGTGAGAGAGAAGGAGAGAGAGCTCAGCCTGGACTGAACAGAAAGATTGTAGTCTGATGAAGCGACTAAGGTCATCAGAGGTCACCGTGAGGTCTTCTCCGCAGGATTCTTGGTTTCAGTCTGTTGGTCTATGAGATTTAAAGCTTCAGTATTAAAGATCATGGGGGTTAAAGACCTGGCTTGGTTTTTTTGAGAATAATGTTAGGAAATGATTCAGCACGGTTCAAATATTATTTACAGATAATATTGAACATAACATAAGAACATAAGAGGTTTTTTTTCTTTAGCTCAATATTCAAACTACTACTGATACTTTAGAATTCAGTTTTTTTAATTTAATGCACATACTAGTGGTGGGAATCCTGTCTCATTCAAGAATGCCTTGAGCATAGTTAGTATCAGAGTTCTGATGAAAACCAGGACTACCAGTTCAGTGGTTTACAGTATTTACTTGCCACATAGAAAGCTGGCCTTTCAGCTCAAAATGACAACAGCGGTAAAGGTCATAATTACAAGTAGTCAAAATATTACGCAGACTAGTCAGAAGAAGAATTATAGATATTTTTAATTTACAATTAGTATGATATACACTTAATGTCCAAAAAATAGTTGCACCCAGAAGCAACCAGCTGACAGGAATGAAATCTGGTGGGTGGGTTTGACATCTTGAGACATGCAAATTATTCAAGGTTTACATTCAGCCATGCATATTTTGCAAGTAGGAACTGCCCTTATCACTGTCCCTGACTAACCCAACAGCCATGATTGCAGACATTCAGCGAGCAGCGATGGCCTCCATAAGTCAACCTGTTAGTGCTGGCACCAATGGTAAACGGCTGCCCTAAACACCACGTCACCTTCGCCAAAGACTGCAGAGGTGTCGTGCCAGACTGTCATGGAGTGACTCCGAATGGCAGCAGGTCAGTCTACATTTGTCATCATTTATTGTTCCTGGTAACCTTTATCTTCCTTCTCAATAGCATTACAATCCGACTCTTCCTTCTGGGTACAACTATTCCCAATTTTTTATTGGTAACAATACATTTTACAGTCTCCATGATAAAAAACACCACTCAATAATAAATATGATTAGTTAAACTGGTGTTATGACTTCTACTTTAAGATTTCTAAAACTTAGATGTCTTATTAGTCAGAGCTCGTATTCAATACGTTTTCTTTAGACTGTATTTGAATGTTAAATTTACACTTAGTGTAAGACAGGTTACTATCCTTCACTTTAATGAATGACATGACAACCATGGCCTTATCCAACATATCTCCCTTTCACTCTGTATCCCACTACATTGTAGATATTTAGAATTGTAATTTTACTAGTAAAGATATGATTACAAATTCGTCAGTGGTAGCATAGTACTGTTACATTAGAACTTTGTCATCCCTGCAATATGACTAGTCAAAATGGCTTTTAATGATGTGTATACATGATATTATGTAAGCAATGCATACTAGATATCAGGAATGTTTTTTTTACTAGAAGGAACGGCATCACAGATCTCTCAGATCTCAGTAAAAACAGGGTTTAGTCTAAATCTAAAAAGAAAGCTGAAACTGTACTGGACTTGTATGTGGTTTTTAGTGTAAACTGACTAAATATGGAGTTAGGAAACAGATAGTCCAGGCCCAGGGGCAGAATTAAATAGGCAAGGGAGTGAAAGAAATGACTAAGGGGGCACAGCTCCCCTTACTAATGAACTGCAGGTAACAGGCTTCTCTCTGTTTGCAATGATTGTGAGCATGTGATTGCTGATTTTCTTCAGCATTACCTAACAACACATCAGAAATATCATAGCTAACCAAATATTCCCACTATAACAGCATGCTGAATAAGAGTTAGGTGGAGCCATGTCGTGTTCAGTATAGTATTCTGCTCTATTATTTCAAACAAGCAGAAAAGGTGCTACAAAATCACTGATGATAGATAGTCAGACCTGGCCCTACTCTTTCTCCTAACGGTTACCAAACACAACAAAGCAACACACACATCTAAATATATTTCAAACTAACAAACAACAATAACTGCAGCAGTGACAGGCCTTTTTTTCAGCAGGCCTACATTTCCCATGAGTCATATTTGCGTATAGGCTAAAGTGCTCCAATGACAGGGCAGCCAGTGGCAGAACACCTCAACGCTTTAATGAAGTACCAACACCAGCCACACAAGGAAACTGTAAACAGTACTTTACCCAGCAAACCGAAAAGCAATAAACTCACAAAGGACACACAGTGCTGTAGTGCTGATGCAAATCGCCACAATTACGCAGCACTCCTGCTTTGTAGCGTTTCCCCTTTTTAGAAATGATTTGAGTGCTGCTGTAGTTTCCTGCTTAATTACTGCAAAACACACAGACAGAAATACAATAAACAAATCTTTGCCCTATCCAAACTCAGAAGCGCTACAGTCACAGCTAAAAGTTAAATACATATTTTCCATGCTTGTTGTTTATTTTAAAACATTCCAAAATGAACTGAAAATATCAACACTGTTGTCTGACAGGTGTAATGATGTAAGCAAAACATCACTGCAGTGTTGTATGTTTTGGGTCTTTCATTATAGACGGTCTATTTACAGTGGCAGGCTTTGTTCCAAACTGCATTACACTTTACATAACTCTTCAATTTTTAGAATATATGTTTTGGGGTGTGGGCTTTATCTACAAGCATATCGTTGCTGTCCAGAGAAAAACGTATCTCCATTTTTGTTGATTTTCACTTTTATGCATCATTTGATCACATAAACTGACGTTTACATTTTGTGAAAATTTCATGATGAATGTAGCAACAACAATGTCTGTGAATGAACAATGAATATGTCTGTTTCCATTGACTTACATTACAATGAAATTAGGTTTTTGCCCTCTCCTGTAAAGTTTTGGAGATACATGTTTGTCTCTGGATAGTGATATTCTGCTTTCAGTAAATACCAGTGCCATATCTGGATTAATACCAGGTTTAATTGATGGGAAAACAATGTGTGTTATATGTCAGCTGTTATTCTTCTTCCAAAAGTGCAACAAATGGAAATACAGCATTTTGCAAAGAAAGTATTTACTTTAATATCCAAGTACAGTGTACATATCTACCTGAAAATGAAGTGTTACCTCATAAATATGGTGTACATGGATGCTGTTTGAAAACCACTCTGATAAACAGGCAGAATAGAGAGAGCACAAACACACCTCTCCATGTCTCTATAGGTAGAGCTGCTTGTGCTGGATATGAATATATAAAAACCATTTTAATTAGAGCCTTGTGTCCGATTTGAGTGTGTGTGTGTTTGTGTGTGTATGTATATGTATTTGACACCCAGATCTTTATGTGAGGGAAGTGCTCGTTCATCACTGTCTCTGGGGACAAAAGGAACCTGTAGCGCATGCTAAGCGGCTCAGCCTTCCACATGGCGACTGGAATACATCAGCGGCCGCACACACAGCCTCACCCTCACGTACATACACATCTCTGCGTTTGGCTGCTGGAACACATTAGGGTGCAGACGCACAGTCACAGTCATCCACATGGCTGGATGAATACATTAAGACACACACATCTGATAATGAGCAGTGGGTGCCTGATGTTTCCCTGTCACTCTAACCATCAGCACAACACACACACACACACAGAACACTGAAAGACTGAAAGGCTCTTATCTGCTATTCTTAGGAACAGTAATTGCCTCTTAGTTTTCCTCTTTAACAATAATGTAGGAATTATTCGGGTGTTTGTTTTTGTGCGTGTTTGTTTTCAGATGCAGCCTCTCACCACCATCAGGCTTTCTCATGCTTTTCCATTATATGCAATTCTGCTTAAGTCCGAGACCACCCATCATGGATTTGATTTCCAGTCAAAGTAGCTATAAACACAAACTAGAAAAGTGTTTGGTTGTGCAGCTTAAGCTTGTTGCTGGGTGTTGCCAAAAATAAATGGGATTCTCTGTTAGAGGAGCAAGGTATGAATAAACAACACGAGTCATGTGTCAGTGTGTGTGGGTCAGTATGGCAGTGGATTAGAGTTGGGGATCTGCACTGAGTAAGTACATAAAGTGTGGTGGCTGTTGGGTAAAGGAATCATTAGGGTTTGAATGGGACTTGATGGAAGAAACAAGGGAGGAAGAAAAAAAGATAAACAGACGAGTGCAGGTCCGACCGACATTGAATTTGTGCTTTGGGTCTGCTCTGACATGGTGTATGTGAAACAGTGTCTGTGGGTTAAGTGGAAGTACATCCTGTTCATGGACAAAACTTTGGAGTTAAAGTTTTTCTGAAAACCACAAGTCAGGTCAACAATACAGGCTGTATACAAGCACACCATTCCTGATCAGACTAGAGATTCATGTTGAAGGTTCTGCTCTCAGTTAAGTCATTTAAGGACAGTAGTCAATGAACAGAAGAGTAAACACACCGGTGGCTAAAGCTTTTGGGAAGCAATGATATAATTGTCCTTGCGGCCCACTCCTGTCGGCAGTCCCATCCTTCTAGTGTGAGAAGACAGTGCTCAGCATCTGAAAGGATGTGTAGCTGTCAAAAAGCCCTTACTGAAAAAACGAAAATAAGATAAGGTCCAGCCAACTTGTAGGCTTGAATTCAGATTTCTTTGAAAAACTGAAAGCACATCTCCTGAAAGGATGAGGCTGTGTTAAAGGTGAAGAGTCGGCAGGAATAGATAAGGCAGGTAGGCTTCTGTCTCCATAAAAATGAATACTTCTACATGTTTTCAGATGCTAAAAATAAATCATTTGTGTATAATTACATCCTGGAGCTCAAATAAATAAAGGGTGGTCTCTGATTTTGACACAGTACTGCTTGTCTGCAACTTTCATATCCAAACATGTTCCAGACTAGTCTCAGGGCGAGTGTGTGTATGTACGCGCACGTGCTTGTGAACATGAGGGGGTTCCATAATCAGGATTAGCAGAGAGCTTATCAGGCAAAGTCAGACCTCTAGGCCTGCAAATTTGTTTGGGGTTGATATAGCAACTAAATTAAATCTAGATTCTCCCACAAATATTCACCTCATGGTGCCAATAATCGACTGAGTTAATGCCCACTACCTCGCCCCCTTAAGAAGGAGATTCGCGAGGAAAATATTTAGGCTTCCTTGGACAGCACCATCCCTGTTGCCTGAAGCCCATCTCCAAATCTCCCCACGTATTTTTTGTCTTGAAAGTAATTGGTCTCTGGAAGTGAAGTGACTTGCTTTTAAAGTGCCAAGCTGCCTGTTTGTGGCTTTGAGGCCAGCCTGCTTTTAAACCACGCCGGCCCTCTTTGTCATTAAGCGTGCGTAAGAGGCTCCAGCTCTGCCTTTGTACCTCTCTGCTTTGTAGGTCTATCACAACATTAAGATGTTGAATAGGCACTTCAGTGCAATTTGGGCCGAGAGCTCTTGAGGAGTGTGTAAAGAGTGAGGAGAACAGGATAATGAGCTACAGGGTGCACTAAATTGAGAGCTAGCATGCATTTATTCAAAACGATGGGGCCATACACTACTGTAAATTTTACTGGCTTGTATAAATGCACCATAAAATGCAGCACAGGTGTAGTTATGCTGCAAAATGATTAGCAAACTAAGCTCTGTCTCGATAGCTCTTTGTTCCTGATGGTCTCAGTTTACTGCTATGTTATTTAACGTTAATTGAATAGTGGAAATTTAAAGCTGCCTTCTGCACACTTGCAAACAAAACAAGTGTCAAAAAAGCATAAACCGCTTTTTGATTTATGATATCATGGATTTATTCAGCTCAAAACACTCATGCATATTCACAAAGCCCATCACCTCCTAATATTTTGGGGGAGGTGTGGGGGGAGGGGCAGACATGACAAGGAACGAGTACACAGAAAATCTGGTGTGTGTGTGTGTGTGTGTGTGTGTGTGTGTGTGTGTGTGTGTGTGTGTGTGTATGTGAATGAACAATAGGAAAGGGATTTAGCTCTCGCCTTGCCACGGCTGTGCACTTGAATAATGGTGCCAAAAAAAACCAGCAGAGAGGAGAGCACAAAGACACCAGTGGCACCCCTCTATGATGCAGTTGCCCCTCGTGTCAAATCCTGCAGGTTCAGCGGTACTGTATACCCGTGTGTAATGATGTGGCTGTTTGAATACGCAATAATGCCTCAGGGGCTTATGAGATGCTTCCCTCGTCACTGACGCTGTTTTAATCCTTAAAGTTGCATGTGTACATTCGGTACCCATCAGTTTTACACAAAATTAGGAAAGACCCTGCACCGCCTTAAGAAAATGTAGTTGAATTTACACACAAACGGTAAAAATAAACTGAGACCGCGGCTGCAGCCTTGCTGTAATAGCAGTGAAAGCTCCCTTAAGCCTGTAGACAGTGGAGAAGGAGATAAGCTGGGTGAGAACGGTCCAACAGCAGCAGGTGGCCTGTATCAGGCGCACCAGGCACTTCTCCCTCCTTATACTCCCCCACCACTGATTGCTACCACTGTCTGTGTACTGGGCTGGGATGCACACCCTGAGGATGCTCGCTGGGAACAAACAAAAGCAAGTGCTGGGAGGAACTTGGTTGTCCCTTAGTCGTGCCTTGGGGCAAAGGTTCCCAACCCAGTGTTGATGGATCCCCAGGTGGTTTTTACTTTTGTTTGATTCCAGTTCACAGCTCAGACAGGGAGAGCAGCCAGCTCTGTTCATTGATAGCGTGGTTTGACGGTGTTGGGAGCTGAAATATGTGAATGTAGATTTCTTAAGGGTGGGGAAATACTGCTTTAACCATTTGACCTTATCAAGTTCAAGTTTCAGGTTTATTTGTCATATGCACAACATGTCAGGACATTTATGCATTGAAATGCTTGTGGTGAGGCTCAGGTTGGTGCTCTACGGGAGGACAAAACTATATACATACTAAACATTAAAATAAAGAGATATAAAAGTTATATTAAATAATACAAAATACACAAAATACAGAATATACAGAGACAGGAGGGATCTGTAGAAATTCTGATATGTACATTTATGAGACAGGTATAGTCTGAGAGAGAGTGGAGCTAAATATAAATATAAATATGTATGTTTATGTCTATTCCTGTTGTACAAAGTGACTTAGTGATGTTGTCCATAGCAGTGCTATAGAGAGTATTAATAATAAAGTGTCCGAGTATCACTCAAGTATCACTCAAGTTATCACATGTGAAAACAGGGGATAAACCTATTTCATCATAGCTCAGTTAAACAACTGCCATGCAAGTGCAGATTCTGACCTTTTTATTGATGCTAAATTTGTGTTGTGTTTGTATTTTATGATTTGAATTTATTTAGTGTTGGAACAGTATAACTGTGCAGGTTTTTTCACAAAGAAAGAAAAGCATCCCTTAACCTTTTTGTCATATTTTGGCAGAAAGACACATGGAAATGGAAGAGCAGATCTGTCAGTATAGAATGCAAAACAATTTAAATGTACCTCCTTATACACTCAGAGCACTGTATTACAAACACCTGTACACCTACTTAGTTATGGTTTTATCCCATCAGCTAATTGTTTGGCAGCAGTGCATACAATCATGCAGATACAGGCCACCAGCTTCAGCTAATGTTCACATCAACCATCAGAATAAATAAATGCGATCTCCCTCATTTTGACTGTGGCATGATAGTTGGTGCCAGATGGGCTGCTTTGAGTATTTATATAACTGCAGATCTCCTGGGATTTTCTCCCACAACAATCTGTAGAGTTGACTCAGAATGGTGCAACAAAGAAACAACATCCAGTGAGTGCAGACAGAAACACCCTGTTGATACTAGAGAATGGTCTACAGAGAATGGTCAGACAGAAAGACTAACTCAGACGTTCACTCTGCACAACTGCCGTGACCAGAAAAGCATCTAACCTTGAGGTGGACAGGCTACAGCAGCAGAGGACCAGGTCAGGGGCCACTGTTTGTTTAGACAAGAACAGAAAGCTGTGGCTGCAGTTGGGCACAGGCTTACGAAAACTGCTAAAAACTTGGTCTGATGAATCCTGATTTCTGCGGAGATGCACAGATGGCAGGATCAGAACAAGGCACCAATAGCATGAATCCATGTACTCAACCAGCTTTGTGTGAACGGTCTAGGCTGGTGGAGGTGGTGTGGCCACTCTATGCCAAACCTTACCAATCAGTCTTCGTCTTCTCAGTCACTGGAGCACAATCCAATAAAACACTTCTGGGGTGTGGTAGAATGGGAGGTTCGCAGCATAAGACAGCGCTTGCATTGTAATCTTAGTTATATAGTATAACAGAAGGATGACAGCTCTTGATATCTAACTTTTTTATCAGCAAAGGCCTGTGTAGGTCTACATTTCAGTTCCTCGCTTACGTAGCAGTTTCCTAGTGGTTAACCATTTTAGTGGTAAAATTCTGTTTGTGGAGTTTTAGCCATCATGCAACTGATTTTTATGGCTGATGAATGAAGTTCTAGTGTAAATCAGTTTATGAGATTACTTAAGTAAAAAAGTAAGTCCTATTTTAACTTTTACTCCCGTATTCTTGTTTTTGCTGTGCTATTTGTATTTTTGCGTAAGTAAGGGGCTTGTGTGCTTTTGCCACCTCTGGATATATATCCTCATCTTCCTTCTCTCTATCTTTCCTAAAAGTTCTTTACTATATATCTGAGGGTTTTTTTTACTTTTGTATGGTGGGGATTTAATAAATACATTTTTCTGTAGCCACTGTAGTAATACCCTACTTGATATCTCATTCATCCAGTCCATCACGGTCCGCATCTCTATCTTCCCTTCTGTAATCATTTCCATCCTTTAGATCCAAATCTAATCAGAGCTCTGTAAATTGGATGGTGTTAATAAAGGAGAAATTTAATCTAGCCACTGAGATCATAATGACAGTGGCCTAAAGATGAATACATGGTAGCACGAGAAGCTGTTAGCATTAGCTGGCTAGGTTACAGACCAGGTTTGTGTTAAATGCTTAATGTTCTTGCACACTTATCAAGTGAAATCTGTGGTATGAATGTCGTTTGACAGAACCATGTGATTTGGTGCTTTTATTGGAAAAGTCAAGTTAGTTATTGCGGCTGAGTTGCATGTGACACGCAGTGTCGTGTAGGTCAAGCAGATCCACCATATAAATAACTGAATAATTAGGCTAGGACTCAGTTTTAACACATTTTTGACAACAACAGTTGTGTGAAAAAGGTTCTGTTAAAGGTTGGACAAGGTTCTTTCCATCTGTGTTATTTATCTAGGGGTAGTTTACTGTGATGTCTCTGTTTTGAAGCACCTCAGCCAAAATGACATCATGGGGGCTGTAATGGATAGGCTGTGCTGAAGGCAATCTGGTTTTTCTGTCATTTTAATGGCTTTGTCTCTCAGTTTATTACATCAGGAGGAAATGCCCTCTCCTTGCCGTTGAAGTTTTGTGCATGTCCCTGGGCTTGTGCCCGATGGCTAAAATCAATCCCAGAACCAGAACAGGATGATGATATTCAGCACCTTGGGAGGAGCGATTGGGTGAGTGGAGAGGCACGGAGCAGATTCAGCGTTTCGCTCAATTCTGCCCCCTTTCTCCTCCCATTCCACATCTCTTTCATCCTGGCAGCTTGTCACACTACTTTGAAGAGATGGAAGTAGAGGGGAAAAAGATATGGGGGAGGGTAAAAAGAATGAAAGGAGCGACAACAACAACAAAAAAAAAAGACCAAGCAAGAAGATGATCAGATAAAGAGCAATCTCTGAGCTGGTTGTAAAGCTGCTGTACAAGGTGTTGATTGTGCTGCAGGACATGATGGTCAACACCTTGGGAAATCACACTCACACAATCATCAGCTACTGCAGAAATCACTTACAGCCCACTAAGAACGCAGGGCTGAGTGTGCTAGTGGAACAGAGAAGAGTAGCGTTTAGTGGACACCTCTAGGTGAGCAATGGTTTACCACTGATTCTGATCTGGGTATAATTCTGCAAATTGTAAAAACATAACTTGGAATGAAGTACAGCTAAGCTTTTAGGAGAATAAACAAGGACTGGTACTCTTCTGACTGATACAACAGCACATCACAGCTGATTGTTTCAAATCTTATGTGATCAGAAAAAAATGCTACATAACACCTACATAAGCTTGTTATAATAGTTTATGTGGGAAACCTGTGAAAACGTTTAAAATGAATGGCCGATTCCTACAAAGGTTGTCTGTCATGAATGCTCTTGTTGAGTTTTTAGCCTAGAGTATATTTTAGGACATACACTCACTTCCCTGACCCACATCCAGACTTATAAACATGTGAGGTTCAGATATATCTGATTTGCTATGTGTAGTTTTGGTGTTTTGGCGGTTTTGTGTGTCTGTCTACATTTTGTGTAAAAATGATCAAAAGACACCAGGAATTCCATAGGCCTGCCCATCACATCAGAATCACTTACAGAGAGCTGATATTATTCTGAAACATAAGGCTATTGTGTTGAATCATGTTAAATGATGAATCTAAGAAGACACTGTGTAATGGAAAAGTTTGGACGCCCTGTCAAAAAGTGCATAAAGTGAAAGACAACACATTCCTTTAATAAATTAAGTAATAACAATTTTGTTTTCCATTTTTCAGTTTCTGAATCACCAAAAAGCCAAATGGCCTGAAGCTAAAGTTTGCACCCCTACTTACTAACACCAGTTCACATCACATGACCTTTCCTAAGGATGAATGCGAACAGGCCATAGCCCTAACAAGTTATTTAGAAGATCTTGGTAAAAGTGATCAGAGAGCTTTATCATGGTGCTTATTTGCTTTATTAGTGATTCCGCAATGTGCAACACTATTGTTTTCCAATTTATCCAATTTCTATTTATTATTCTTCTTGGTCGATGGATTTGTACTACATTAACTAGTCCTGCAGTGTTCATTGACAGCATTCCAACTCCAAAATGTTTAGTCTGTTTGGGAATGGTATGTTTTTATACAGCTTTTTAATGCAACGTTCGGTTTCTGGAATAATGTTAAATTCTGAACTTTTTCCCATAAAGAATAAATAGGGTGGAAAAGTACTTGCCCATGTTGTGTACCTCTGCTAAACCAACAGACAACATTTCACATACACTCTCAGGTCAGACCCCCAACCACGATTTCAATGTTGGTCTGACACACACTACATTTTCTTCATTTTCACTTTAAAATCATAGAAAACAAAAAAACAATTTGAAAAACAAAATTATCTGTAACTTTATGACTTTGGGAGATTGAATCATGTTCTACTCACCTCACAAAGTACCAGGAATTTTGATCATGGGTGTACAGACTTTTACCTTACCAATCGTGCAGCCATCTTGCCGATGATTCACAAGGCATTCTGGGAGTTTTCTTATAACACTCCTTTTTGAGTATGCCTCTGAGAAATCTCCATATGAAGGACCATGTAGCCCTATCACTTTACCCTACCCCTCCATCTCAACAACAATCGGGACAACCTTACCCCTAGAAGTGAACGCACAAAATGGAGGTGTAGGCATAAGCGATAAGGGCGAGGGGTGAGATGGGATTGGGCCAAAGTGTTGAGTTTTGTTCACATGGACAGTTTTGAAAATAGCAGCCTTTTTCAATGTGTGATGTAATTTTACCATGGAAAGTAGCATGATGTAATCTATTATATTATTGGTGTGTTTATTAAGGTGTTTATCTGGTCTTAAGGATTTGTGTAGTATGTAAGAGATTGTGATCAATCTTGGTCATTCTCTGTCCAAACTTTATTTCTGATTCCTATAACGTCTGGCATTTAGATGGAGGCAGCAGTGGAGATAAGGTATCCAGCATACCACCTCCAGTAGTTTACCCCTGTTATTGTCCTTCTTCTTTTTACAGTTCTCTTGGAGGTGAAGGGGTGATTTTGCTCTGCCTTGGTAACTAAATGAAACAGAAGTATCTGGCTAAGGCGTTAGAATCAGATTTGATTATTTTCCCTGCTCTTGTGTTGTTGTGTATTGCCATCTCCCAACATTCAGATCACATTACCCTTTTCTTTCTTTCATGTTGAGTACCAGTTGGATTCACAGATACTGCATTGTCCTTGCCTTCAAATACACAGTCAGTGTGATCTGCAACATTGCTGGCTAATGCAGATCACACTGGTTACTCTATAATATGTTATCTAAACCTAATCCATGTCACCTCACAAAGCTTTGCATAATCAGGCAAAATCTTGGGGCCGCAACCTCATCACCATCACCACTCAGCGGGCCGGATGGAGAGCGCATTAGTATGGGCCATGCTGCCCGCTTCATGAGGAGGTGCAGTAATGCGTTGCTTTGCCTAGAATCCCGATAATTAGCTTGAGCTCAACTGATCAAGGCCCCTGCAGTCAATGCAAATCACAGCAAGGTGACTTCATGGAGATTCCACCTATGTCCTTGCTGTTATACAATGTGTCATGATGCCACCAGTGTGACACATGGACACAGAGGAAAGGTGTGTGATTCTACTCCAAATTACAGTTCATGTTTGTCTGTAGCAGCGCACAAACTAAATGGCTGCAAGCTTTTGGGGAGCCTTTCAGAAAAGGAATATGAATTACTTAAATGCAGAAAACTCTAATACCCATTTAGAATTAGAAGGGCAGTTGCAGTGTTCAGAGATGACTCAATATCAGCCCCTAAATAAAACAAGAAGCACTCATCAAGTCTTTTTATACGCCACCTGGGCCACAACCAACATGCATCATGTATGTCTTGAAAATCTTCCCAAAGTCTAATAAACGTCTGATGTACTTTATCATATTTATCTCTTCTCAATGTAAATCGGGTGGTCCAGTCTTGGCTAATGCTTCCGTATTTACCAACCAATCAGAAGGCTGATGTCTC
The DNA here is from genome assembly GCA_024036415.1 of Prochilodus magdalenae. Lineage (NCBI taxonomy): Eukaryota > Metazoa > Chordata > Actinopteri > Characiformes > Prochilodontidae > Prochilodus > Prochilodus magdalenae. The sequence continues at coordinate 365,782 of JAMWET010002920.1, forward strand.
TTGCTCCACCCACACAAAACAATTTCAGAGCTGAGGACCCTAAACTAAAACTATCTAACATAGCCAGAAGCTAGCACACTAAACCACTTGTCTGCAGTTGCTGGTTACCTGTGTTTTCATTAATCTATACACCAAAGTTGTTTACTTATGAATTCATTCGTCTGTTTGCCTATTTGCCTGTGTTGAGACTTGGTCAGGTCTATTACTAGCCTATAGCCTGCTTCCCATTGCTACTTCCTGTGTGTTTAGTTTATGTACTCCTTTGTCCTTGTTCTTTGCGTGCATCTTTTAGTTCAACTGGTTTTGCACAGTCATCTCACCTAAAATTTGTTAATCTCTATAAATAGTAACACTCTCACCTGTCTCCTGCACGTGTTTGTTACAGGGCCCAGGCAAAGGGTGGTCTTTAGAAAAAAAAATCAATTAAATGATATGATATGCATAGAAAGTAATCCTAATAGGTCCCCTTGTAAAGTCTGGCATTCTCCTAGGGATCTCCACACGGCCACCCCTCTGCATATCCACAGTAGTGGGTCACTACAGTATTCCCAAGCTTGAATTGGTTTTCTCATAGCTTTCATTCCTAAAAATAAAAATGTGTATGTTTTACAAAGGCAGTTTTTATCTTCATAGGTGAGAAATCAAGTCAACCTTTATTATTTTTTATGATAAAAAAGTTTGTGTATGCAGTTATTTTAGTCTTCTGTTACCAAGAAAGCTGAAGTTGTGCTGTCTGTTTTGTCTTGGCACAGTTCGTAAAGATACATGTATTTTTTTTTCTCAAAGCAGGTTACTCACCCCTCCCCTCTCATCCCTCCTTGCTTATTAGCAGCTCAACACAGAGTGATCTAACACAGACAGACAACTGTGTCTTAGTAAACCTCGTCATATAATTACAGGCCACATATTTCATTTGATTATATTCATGAAAAATTAAGTTGTTCTTTTAAAACCCACAGTCGGACCTGCAGAAAGAAGCTACTGAACGTCTCTTATAACACAAACCAATCAAGAACCTTTAGAGAGTATTTTTACACACTCGCCTCTATCATTACTGTCTCTTGCTGTCATTGTTCCAGTTTACTGTGGTCAGGAAGTATCTGATAGTCCCACAGATTATTAAAGTACGTAGCAACACGTATAAAGTGCATGAAAGTGTTTTCTCCCTTATCATCTGAGTGGTAGGAGAGTTAGAAAAGCCACACTGCTTAGACGCCTCTCAGCATGCTCACATTCAAAGAGCATTAGGGAATTCTCCAGCTGACACACATGTTAATCAGCACTGTTAATGGAGCCGTGCTGCAGCGAGGCCTCACTGATTCACAGGCTTTCCCAATCCACTACACACACTACACATCTGCTAAGCAGGTCTGTGTGAAAGGGTTGATGGATGAGCGTGGGTTTGACCTTTTTAATGCGAGAGGTCCGACTGGCCCAGTGGCCCATCACACCAAACGGACTTTCTTATTAATTAGTCCCAATCCACCATCATCTGTCCAAATTCTTCCTTAAGCCCTATTGTCAAGGAGAGTCTGCAGAAAATCCCATTTTAATTCCTCATCAGCAGGGCATTCTCATCAGTCAGGCTGATGAGACACTGATGAGGTTGTAGCGATGCAGCTGAACAGATCCTGCGCTAGCTTTTGTCAGCAATAATGGAGACTTATGTCATATTTTTAGGCAATTATAATATTTTTCAAATAAGTGATATTTGTGATTCCCGATACATGGGGCAAAATTCTATAGTATAAGCCAGAGACAGAGTCAGAGAAAATTTCATGTTTGGGTCCTTTGCCTGACCTCGCCGATTTCAACTTAGCAGAACCTGTCACATCAAAAGGTTGCACCGTTTTGACTTTTGCATTTACTATAGTTAGTATAGGTTACCCACGTCACTCCACTGCTGCGCTGCCTCTGACTTCCTGTAGTGGTCCACAGCAGATGTAAAACTCTGATGCTCACCTACAAAGCCAAGAATGGACCAGCCCCACCCTTCTTGATGGCAATGGTTAAGAGTCGATCTGTACTTCAAGCCCTACTCCACTTATACCGCCATACCTGAAAATGCATGGAGGACAAGCGTCCAGACTCCTCTCTGTCCTGGCTACCAGATGGTGGAATGAACTCCCACTGGCTGTCTGAACAGCTGAGTCTCTCGCAGTCTTCAAACACAGACTGAAGACCCAGCTCTTTGTAAAGCATTAGGTGAGTGAGCACTAATAGATGCGTATATTGAAATACTTTGTACTTTGCACTTATACTGACCATAACCTGTCTTCTCTCTAGGTATGAGTGCTGGGCTGGGGTTGCCAGGTAGTGCACTTATGCTTTATATATGTGTATTGATCTCTCTAGGTATCAGCACTGGCCCTTGTTCGGGACTGTCTGAGCTCATGGCAAGTATTAGACTCTAACTTTCCTATACTAGCTGGGAAACGTTATCCAGTGGAACACTAAGCACGGTTGTAAGTTTCTCTGGGTACAGTTTTACAGATTTCAAGTGGTTTGTGGGAACCTGTAAAAATATTTAGTTGATTAAATAAGAGTGATTTCATGAAAACTGGAACAGTATTAAAACTGAAAAGTGGTAACCAAATCTCACAAAATAAAGAGCTAGCCATAGTATTTGTGTCACGTCAAAAAAAAAAAAAATTGTCCCAAACTTCTTATTATGTTCTATTGAGTATTTGAATGTTGAAGTTTAACTGTAAAGCAAAGATGAAGTAGAAAGTGTTTTGTTTAACTCTAATTTGGGTATTTCATGACCCAAAGCTGGGTAAATGTGTGTCTATATGGTGTCTAATTTATATTATTGAATAATAATATTAATTATTATAATGACCAGTGACCCCAAATATCTGAGCAGTAGTGTATGTTGTACTGCTGATCTATGTTAGTTACCAGGTATATTTCTTTAATGACAGTAAACATCTGTAAAATGACAGTCATGTCGTCTTTCTCAGAAGTACTGCTTTTCACTGTAATCAACAGTTTCACTTGTTCAGCTAGTTATTCTCACATACATCATTTTATCCTAATAAAAACAGCAACAATCATTACAATAAGTTTTTTTTTTTTTTTGCAGTGGCTTGCCAGTTTATTTAAAGAACCATCCACAAAAAGCTTCTTTATAAAACCACAAGTGGTTCTACTGTGGTAATCACTACAAAGAACCTTTTAGGCACCTTTATATTTTTAAATTATGTATTGTGCTACGACAAACTTGTAACTAAGCTGGAGTGTGATAAGCAAAGTCACAGCTCTGTAGTAACAGAAGAGCCGACAGAGCTCTTAAACTTTACCATTCTGTTTATGTACACTCGTATTAATCAGCAGCTGTCAGAAGTTTGCTTGTACACAGCAAGTGCAGTTCAGTGTTAGAGACTGCACAACTGTGGGTCTAAACAACAAGCAAACAGATTGTGTCACCTGCACCATCTGGAGTAGAACGGAGTGCGTGAGCATGCTGATGCACTGCGGGAGTGAGCCACACCTCAACAGAATAACCCTGGCCTGACTTGTTAATAAGTTTATGAGAATGTGAATCCTAAAAACAGTACATATACTCGGGGGCACTGTGTAGACAGGAAGCAGTAAATGAGCTCCAAGTTTTTATAATACTTCAGACATTTTCTCTAACTATTGAGTCTTAGCGACAGATATTTATAGAAAGCTGTTTTATCTTCTAAGGGCAGCTAGGAAAAGATTACAAGCATATTGGATCGTTTATTCATGGATACATGTTTTTCTTCCCGTTATCACGACTAATTTCATCATCCATATTCACCCTCTGTTTATTCATTATATTCCATGCATAATCAAGGCAATCATTCATTAGGCAAATCACATGCAGACAAACGCAGCATGCTCTCTCAGTCCAAATGCTGATTGTTTATGGCAACAGGGACGGTGGGCCACCACAGCAGAGCAAGCCTGAGCATCATAAAGAGTCAAAATATGGAAAATGCAGTACTTCTTTAGTTTCTCTGAAACAGTTAAAAAATAAAGGTGCCAAAAAGTGTTCATTAGTGAAATGGAGTTTCTGGAATGTGAATAAATGTGGTACAGCATGTAGAATAATAATCATGCATGGCTATTTATATTCTTATTTTAATTTACTCTACAGTTTAACCATGGCCAGATGCATCCGCTATCTAGCTCTGCTGTCACATTTTGCTATTAAACTTGGAGATGGCTAGCACATGCTTAGTCCAAGACACATAAAACCAGCCACCACATCTTTTGAATTGGACATTAATGCAAATGTTAATTCCTAGATTCCTAGAATTCCATCTTTGGAATCCCATTCTGGAACAAATGCCATATTTGGGTAATTATGTTATTATTAACCAGACATTATAATGAAGGCAACACTTCACTTGTTGGAAAATGAAGGGGAAAGTTTGTAACACTTAATATGTTTATGGGTAAAGTCCCAGATATTGAGAAAAAATCCATAGAGAGATATGTGCATGCATAGAACCAGCAAAAAAATATTTTTATGTGTTATTTGAGTCGAAATACATATTTTAGCAGTTTTATGTCACCAGTAAATTCGAGAATTTGTTTTCTATAGAATCTTTAAATTGACCTCTCCAAGCAGTGACTTCTCCAGCAGTTGTATTCTGAAGCAGCTACTTAGTTAGAAGTTACAAGTTTTACAGAATGTTGGCCAAATATCTGTAGACAAAAACCCAGAAAGTGAAGGAAAACTGTCTGCAGAAGGCTTCAAACAGGCCGAGCTACAGTTATTTGCAGAGCCACCCCATATGGGGTTGCCATAGCACTGACCCAAGACTTAGACTCCAGCTAAAAACAATATTATATGTGAGTGGTTCATGAAACCATGGGGCATTGGGGGGTTTTACAGCTATGGTCAGAAACACTCACAAACTAGCTTAACACTTTTTCACTGTGGCTTCCTTCATAGAGTGGAGCATTTGTCTTTATTGCCCATAAACTCTTCATCTGGTGTTACCCTTGATGAGACGATACTCTCCGATGAGATAGATATCATTGAGCCAGTCCGCCGCGATAAGGCATCGGCTGTGTGCCGCCATCAATCTCTAAGTGAGCTTATCAGTATAGGAGAGCAGCGCCAGTTCATTCCTCTCCATCTGATGGCTGCCCACTGACAGTGATAGACTCTATCACCCACTTAGAAAATAATGAGAGTGTTTTTGTTTCTCTCTCTTAGCTGTAGGAGAAGGAGAAAGTTCAGCTGGAGGTGCACTGTGCGGTATACTGATGCCTCAAGCGGCTCTCGTGAAGCCCGCGTCATATTTGGCTGAAGTCCTGCACTGAAAAAGTAATGCTAAGGATTTGCCTGGTTCAAATGCATAATTTTTACATGAATAATATTCAGTATGTCAAGGCAGTTTTGTGTTTCAGCGTGCTTGCTTTGGGCCAGGTGTCGATGTAATTTATTTTATTCATCTGGAAATGATGTATAAAGAAAACAGAAGAAAGTAGAAACTTTAGTAGTGCCATTGGGGACGATACTGTTAAGATATTGAGATGCTTCAGCTGCAATCGTTTGAATTCATTTGCTGATGGGATGCTTATGATAGGCATGAACTGATGAACTGGAGAGAAAGACAGTGGATAAATCTGCCAGACAGCTATTTTGTGGATGGGCTAGTAAATGCAGCATCTTCATGTGCGCAGCTGGAAGATGAAGCCATTTGACCTGTAGGTTACCCCACGATAAAAGCTTCTTCACAGGAAATGAGCCTCTCCACCAAACTTACTTTGGATGCGCCAGACTTTGTTTTCCAATCACCGCATAGCAGCCAAATTGCTAAATAAAAAGCATGTCCTTATTTGATTTGATGTCAGCGGCCTGCGATTGCTGGTGCGAGAGAAAGCCATGAATGCGAGAGCGATATGAGTATTTACTCACAGCTCAGCGGTGTCATCATTGCGTAGAATCACAAAACATCGCCCCTGCATTAGCAATAAACGCAATAAAGGGGTGCAACTTTGCCAGCTCATTTCCCATACACTGCGTGCCAGCATGCTCAATGAAGTTAAATGAACTAATTATCTTGCCCAGATTTCATGCTCAGGAGCAAAGAGGAGCTGCAGACAGACTCCAACTGAGCTGAGAGAGCTACAGTGTCAGGGCTGTAATAGGCTGCACATAAGCCTACACACACACACACACACACACACACACACACAAAGCTTAAGCAAGCAGAATGATTTGGTCTACAGCTAAGAGATGCATGTGTTTCGATTCAGTTGTGTTATATTATATACAGTATAAAGTCAGAGCCCACCCCTCATTCATATGACTTTCGAGGATAGGTTATTGATTCTTTAGCTTGAGAAAAGAAGCAGTAAGGTTCATTTCAACAAGAATTATACATACACTTCAGTACCTATCAAATGCTGTCAGTATTCACACTTTCACAGTTTAGCTTCAGATTCAGTTTCTCAAAGAAATCTGCAGGGATGGTTTTCCACACCTTCAAAGTTGAGTCTAACTGGGTTGCATTTTCTCAAGTCCCAAACACATTCAGTGATGTTGAGGTCAGGACTTTGGGGTGTACAGTCCATTGTTCTGAAAAGCTTCGTTTGATTTGCAATCAGGGCTTCCTGGCAGATATACTTCCTGCCAGACTCATAGCATTAAGCTGAGTTGTCTTCTCACAGTGGAAAGATAGACATTAGAGTGAGTGATTAGAAGTCCCGGCTTCTGGATATATTTCTACTTTCTCTTTTATTTTTTACACTTACAGTTTTGAAAACTCATTTTGACATTATGAGACATGCAAATGATTCAAGGTTTACATTCTCGCCATGTGTGTGATGTAAGCAATAACGGGCCTTATCACTGTACCTGACTGACTTTATACGGTAGTCCTGTTGTATGGGTTTTCCTTTCTAACTTATTTTTTTGTTTAGCTAGCTTCCTGTGCAAGGGAAGTATGCTTCGGGGAAGAGTTGGAAAGCGGGTTGGACAGAGCTCGCATCCTAGGGCTCCAGGAAGAGGAATGGTCTTATCGATGTGTTGCACGCCATACTGGTCATGCCGATACTACCATAGCACACTGCCCTTAACACCACCTCAACCTTGCCAAAGACTTTAATGGGGTTGTGCCAGACTGTCATGGAATGAGTCATCTTCAGTGACGAGTCCTGTTTTTGTCTTGGTAGAGACGACTAGCAAATCTGTGTGTGGCGGCACTGTGGTCAGCGGCAAGATGAAAGGTTTGTTGTCACAAATCGCATGTCCACAAGGCCTGGTGTAACTCCACCTCCATCCCTCACTCTGTGAGAATACTCAAGCTACATGGGATGGATTATTGTAGAACATATGTACATTGCATTAGCAAGCACGGCGGGCTGATGCCAAACTGAGAGACACTGTTTATGTGTAACTCAATAAATATTGCCAATATCAGTTTATATTTATCATCATTTATTGTTCCTGCTGACCTTTATCTTCCTTTCCAATAGCACTGCAATCCTTTTTTTAAACTGTGTATGTGTATTTGTTCACCATGCTCTCCTCTCCACTCTTTATCTGCACAGCTGAGGTGAGCAGAGCAGTGTTTCATTGCTGCTCTGGTTGTATGAGGGAGGCTTGGTTAGCAGCCTTTCAGAATGAATACGCTAATCAGGCTAATTCCCCTGACCACATGCTTCTTGTCAACAGGCCGGGAGCTTTCTGCCAAATGCGGTGGTTGTCAAAGCGCCTCCTCCTCCTCTTTTTGCTTCTCTTTATTCACACTTTCTTTTTATTTCATTAGCCACCCCTCATTGTATACTCAGTCATGTGTGTGTTGGAGCTTTTTATTCAGTACAGCTACTCTGCATTCTGCTTCACCCACAGCGACCCACAACCTGCTCAATACTCAGACATCTACACAGCAAAATCCCAGTGCCCGATTAACACCTACTGCGTTGAATCAACACATATAGTGTTCAGTTAAGTCCAGCTGGACCAAATGAACAATGGGAGAGGTTATTCAACACTGGGGATTTCGCTGTGTAATTAAGAGGGAAGCAGAGTGTGTAAAGATGATGAAGATATAGCACGTCATAAAATCATAATAATACCAATATGCACTGTTAAAAATAAAGGTGCCACAAATGGGTTCTTTGAACAGATGGGCCTAGGCTTCAGTTCCTCACCCTTGTATAACATACAAAGGGCTGAATAATATGCCCAGGATAAACCTGGAAATTTGACCTCCTGAGACACAGACTTGCTTGGTGTGCAATTCCTCATAGCTATTTGTGATTAGTAGGATCTAACAAGTATAAAAACTAAACACTGTCTTTTGTCTTTGTACAGGAAGTTGTTTTGGCAAAAAACGATGTCCTCATATGAGGCCAAAGGGTCCACGGTCTATAAAGTATTATGGTGCAGAGAAGCAGAAATGTAATGTCCTCATGTGAGGATGCTGGGGTCTCAGGAGGTTAATAGGAAATTCCACAAATGTTTGAAACATTCTGCATAATTTAATCATTGAAATGTATATACCATAAATACTAATTTGGCCTGAAATGGATTATTAATGTATGTAAATGTACTGATGCTGATCACAGTCATGGTTACAAGGAATTGCTGCTGTCTGCAATGCAACTCATTTTATTTACTGTCCTAAATTACTAATAAACCCACACAACGTATGAGGTTCGGTGGGCCTAATTACTTTTTAGAGTGTTTCCGTAAAAAAGGACCATATTTCTTCTTTTGTTGAAAAAAGCCCATTTTGAACGAGTCTAAAGATTTTTATCCTGTCGTTTGAAAATTAGTTTTAAAATAATCTTACTAAAGATGTTGCCATTTTTTCCACCATATTTCCCACATACAAATTAATCATTGCATCATGCAATTCTATATTAAATTACTAAAATTTTAATATTGTTAAATGACGGTTTAAAATTTAAACCAGTTATTTGAACTGGGATTCAATGGAAACATCCAAAATTTGGATTGGCCTTCAGCAGGTGCTCCAGTGCCCAATGATAGGTCCAGTATGATTTGGTGTTGTGACTGGACAACTTTGACTGGTGATAATGTTTGACTCTATATAATTTATCCTCTGAAAGAAGCTCCAGTTTGATGTATTGACCTCACTGAGGAAAATGCTGCTTGTAATATTTTTATGTAACCTTAGTGATGTTAGAATGAGTGTAAATCTGAAATTATAGTTTGCTTTGGGTACTATTTTGCCTCACTGTGCACCTGCTTCTACAGCATGGATGTGTTCAAGGCCAATTGCTTTTTTCAAAGCTATTGTAAAACAATGTCTTAGGCATCAGACAATGTATTCATCACCCCTTCATGCAATGATTCATACAGTAATGTAAGGTTTAGAGACAAAATGATTAAGACAGCTGTTGTTCTCCAGAAGAGACTATTTCTCATTAAACCACACCATACACCATAGTTTTTCCAGAACTGTATGTTTAGGCCAAGAACAATGTAGCATCCTTTTGGCATCTTTATTCTGAAAAGTTTATGAAACCGGAGTGCAGTCCTTGGGCTGAACTGCCATGAGTTGTGCTCATTGTGTAAAGGGTAAACGGTAAACCTCTGGCGCTGCATTTGACAAACTAGTATTTGTTGGATTTTGTTGTTTTTATCTGAGCAGGGCATGCGCTGTATTGTATCCCTGTACAGTATTAGACTGTGGATGTGTGCACTGTTGAATTATAGTGGTGATAATTGTTGAAGGCTTTTTGTGCAGTTGTGCCTGGCATAACTGGCATTTGACTGGGTTGATCTCAGTACAAATCCCCCATTGCCTCTGAAAGACCCACAAAACACACACACACACACACACACACACACACACACACATACACACACACACGCACAAGCCTCTCTGTTATAAAACTATTTCCAGCCAAAGTGTCCAATTATCAGACTCACTCAGCTGACTCTTCACACATGGAGGGCCACACAGTGAGCCCCCCGCTCCAAGATATTCGTTCTTTTCTCTCCTTTTTTTTCTAGTCGGGGACACAGTGTGAAAAGAAACAAAGAGAAAAAAGAGAGCGCAGGGAGAAAGTGAGAGATGGAGGAGAGAATAGGAAAAAATCAAACACCATTTTGCATAATGTGGCTTTTGTCCCCAGTTTCAGTCAACTTCAACTTTCACGTTTAATTAGAGCTCCAGACTGCCAGCCTGAGATAGAGGTGTGTGTGTATGTGTGTGTGTGATTTTGTGAGATAAGCAGGGTTTGCTAAGTCTCTAGCTGACTCGCTCTTCTCTCCAGAGACTGCTATATGACAAATAAGATTAATGCAGTCCCCCCCAATACCGGCCCCCCAGTCCAGCACACATAGGTGACTTTCTCAGCTGCTGCCCATAAGACACATGCTGAACCATGTGAAGCAGGAGACGCTGCCCAGTTGGGCCTTGATGAACAGAAGCCAAACCCACAGGTCAAAGTCATATATGTGAGTAATAATGACAGATTATAGTGCAGACAGTAAGGACTGAACTGGAGATCCAAAATTATACAAACCTTCATTCCCTAAACATTGGAATGATATCTGAAATAGAAAACATAACAGATGATTTGTAACTCCGCCTTGATCTGTATTTAAACAACAACAGTACAAAGAGAAGATATTTAGTCAGTCAGTCTTTCAAACTGTTTACAGAAGTAATGGATGTTTAAAGTAATGGGATGTTGTTGTGTTTTCCGAACCAAATAAAAAAAGATAATTCATATTGCTCATGATATGGGGGGTGTATTATTGGAATATTGTCATATATTGTCAATGCATGGTTAATTTCTCTAAAGGCATCATTAATGCTGAAAATATATACACATTTTAAACTGTTCCACTTTCTAAACATGTTACAGCAGCATGACTGAGTAATCAGAGAACCCAGATGTTAGACTGGCCTGCCTGTAGTTCAGGCCAAGCCTTTGTTTATACCAGAAGGCAAATTAAAGTACATTCATGAGAATTCACACAATGTAAAGGGCATTTATTCAAATGCAGTTTGACAGTAATAATATGTGGTGTCATGTATATGGAATACTGGGGAGGAATGGGTTATCCTGGCATTGGGTTTTCGGGAGTGAAAAGGAACAAAATTATTATTATTATAATTTTTTAATAAGATTTTGCTATATTTGTTAAAAGAAAATAGTTAGATCAGTGACCTCAAGACACGCTACAGTCAGTGTATGTAATTTGCTGCTATTGGAACGAATCTTGTATCTCCATTTTTGTAATTTTTTGTGGCATCATTTTAAAAAGTATGTTGCCTGTTGCATTATGTGTAAAGTTAATGATCATCATTAACATCAACATTACCTATAAATATAGCTATAAGCAGCAGTCTGCTCAGTAAAGCCTAATTCATCCGGGTGGAGCTTTTTTCAGAGGATAAATAATAGTTTCAAATGTCAAAGTTGTTCAGCTACAACACTGTATCATATTAGACCTATCATTTTGTCATTTGTTTTGTTTCTGACATAATTTAAAATGCCTGTTGCCCTTTACATTGTGTATAAATCTTTTTTTATGATGAATAAACTAAAGACATGACCCGGAATAACTTAGAAAACAACTGATTACATTGGCTTAGGTAAAAGTAAAAGTTTTTTTTCTTCTACTGTATCATTATAGAGCAGTCTGTTAAATTCCATCAGCAGATAGATAGATAGATAGATAGATAGATAGATAGGTTGAGTAAAGAGAGTTCAGTACGTAGAACATTCCGTAAACCTCACACACTGTTCTGTTCTCCTTCAAATGCAAATCCAAAATGTACAATGACAACAGAGCAAGAGTGCTGAGAATGGAGCACTGTGTGGAGAAATCTACTGTTCCAGACTGTAAAGGGGGTGTCAGCACATTTCATAACCTTTCCAAGGAACTGAACTGTCAAATCAGAGCTGAGCTCATCAAATTATTCATGAGCTCACCAAAAAAGGGAAAGGAGCTCGATTCATTCTAGGGCCAAATCATAGGGGTGTAAATGGGCGTGTTAAACCGCATCTGAACATTTTAAACCCAAGTGCTCACATACCTTCTGTGTAGACAGTAGGGAGCAATTCAGAGTATGGAGTGAATGCATTCTGTGGCACCTTTAAAGATCTAACAGTGTTTGGATGGTAACTGAAAATAATGGACTTCCTCAATCAGAGGTTTGGAAATGGTTATGCTAACACACATAACACACATAACAGCATATTATTCCTATTTTTTATTTTTATGTGTATTTTCAACATATAAATGCCTATTGCTCAGATAATTAATTTTACATACTGTTTTAGTGCAGACCTTCTCACAGTACTGTACCACACTTTGTTCTGACAAGGTGTAAAAATGAATGTGCGTGTGCGTGTGCGTGTGCGTGTGCGTGTGCGTGTGTGTGTGTGTGTGTAATAATGTCATCAGTGAACCGGCATGAATGTGTCTTTCCCTTGGCTCTGCACCTCTCCCGGCATAGAAGGATGTAACCCCTGATCAATTCTGACACATCATTGTTGGAGTGTGTGTGAGAGGAAATGATATCTCAGCGCTCTCATTTTTATCTCCCTCTAAAACAGAATTTCCGTGGTGTTCAATATGTTACTCTCTCACTGCGAGGGATGTCAAGTGTCTATAGAAATGCAATTTCACTGATTCAAGGCAATTACCTTGGAGGAGGTTCAGATGATCTTTCCTCATCAGTATGAAGGCAGTACAAAGGAGCAGATGGCAGCAGACCCCTGTCAGGGGAAGAGCTGGAGGCGAAGTTCCTCTCGCAGTTTCCCTCACACGCTGCAGCGAAAACTTAGATCACCCAAGGCCAAAGAAACACTGAGCAGGGGGAATCCTAATTACTCCACATCGCTAGTATCACTCTCAATTTGCTTAGGAAAAGCGAGGGAGAAAAATGAGCTCAGTGTTGCGATGTTTTCAGTGTGGGTCTTTTTGGTGGGATCGGGGATTGGGGAGCGCTTTGGCCTCGGGATTGCTAATGCATGCTGTATTGTGTTTCATTTGAAGTCATCAAAAAAAGTGGAGAAATAGAGTGGGGGATGGAGGCTTTTGCTCTTAGCCCAGCACTTATGTGTATGTGTTGAGGTGCCTGGTGAGAAGTGGACTCAGCAGTATTTAGTGTTATTGCGACAGCAGGCCGAGGGACAATACCCAGCGGTCCTCTTCATCAGGATACGCAGCCTTCTGTTGCGGCTGCTGGTGCTGGTGCTGTGCGTGGGGGTGTCCAAGTATGCATGGAAAGCTGTGTACAAACACTGATAGTCCTCCTAACTGACTCATTGAAGATGACTTGATCATAGAAAGATGTGAGCCAAGCGGCGACTCACATCACCATCTCTGACTCCTGTCTCAGAGTCCAGTGAAGTCCTGTGTCTCCCGCAGGCCACAACAAATGCACAACTGTACGCTCAGCACATCCAAAGCATGGTTGCAGTAGAAGGTAAAGCAACCTGTTGCACAGCATTTTCAGCAAATTCAAAACTGTACATGATCATCTGTATTTACTGCAGTTTATAGTAAATTATTGCATCTTAATGTTTGGTGTTTAACAGCACAGTAACTATGGCAGCGGTATTTACCATTAACAAACATTTAATTGCTGTTCCCATGGGCAAACCTAAAAGTTTACCCCCATTCCTGGAATATTTTTCATTTTGTTCCCGTACCCATGGTTTTCTGCTATCCTGTTCTTAATGTTCCTGCACAGCTCCCTAGTATGTTCCACATCATTAACAAATACAGGGGTTGGACAATAAAACTGAAACACCTGGTTTTAGACCACAGTCATTTATTAGTATGGTGTAGAGCCTCCTTTTGCGGCCAATACAGCATCAGTTCGTCTTGGGAATTACATATACTGCGTCCTGCACAGTGGTCAGAGGGATTTTAAGCCATTCTTCTTGCAGGATAGTGACCAGGTCACTACGTGATGCTGGTGGAGGTTCGTCCTTCTTGGTGGTATGCTGACATTACCCTGGATACCGTGGCTCTTGATACATCACAAAGACTTGCTGTCTTGGTCACAGATGCGCCAGCAAGACGTGCACCAACAGTTTGTCCTCTTTTGAACTCTGGTATGTCACCCATAATGCTGTGTGCATTGCAGTATTTCGAGCAGAACTGTACTCTTACCTGCTAACTGAACCTTCACACTCTGCTCTTACTGGTGCAATGTGCAGTTAAAGAAGATTGGCCACCAGGCTGGTCCAATTAAGCCATGAGACCTCCCACACTAAAATGACAGGTGTTTCAGTTTCATTGTCCAACCCCTGTAACTGATCCATAGAAAATGTATCTAAAGATAGAAAATGTTACAGCTCATGAAGTAATGTAACATGATGAGTTTTAACTTTAACATTAGCTAGCTATATACCTAGCTTACAGAGAAGAGTCTTAATCACCCTGAAGGCCAATGTGCCAGAACTTGTGGTTTTGAACTTCAAAACCTTTTGAGAGTTGAGAGTGTAGCCCTCCCACATACTGCAAACATGATATCTTGTCCAATAAAATGATCTTAAATCTATTTGTTATATCTCATATTTCTATTTTGAGATGTAAGCTTATTATAAGACTATTGTGCTTATTTCTAGACTTTTTTTTTTTTTAAACCACTTTACCATGACAACATTTCCCACTACATTGGCAGATAATATAGCTTATTATAGGAAGTATGCTTTAAACAAGATACCTGCCAATACAGTAAGATCATTTACTTACTAACATGACTGAAAAAAGCTGACTTAAAAACAGTAAAGTGCAGAAATAAATAAAATAATCCATAATAAATTTACAATAATCTCAAAAATGGAAATTAGGATAATAATAACCAGATGTGAGGTCATTTTCCTTGCCAAGATATAATTTTCTGCATTCTGAGTCACTGCAGCAATCACATGCAATGATGTCAGCAATTATTAAGCAATTAAATTTGCTTATCAATTAATTTGGTCATCAATTTTAGTTGACTACATTGATTAATCATTAGCACACTGTAACTGTGCTAAAGATCCCCCGTATCCCCCTTAGCTGAGTGAGGAGACATTCTGGAACTGCTGCAACTGTAAATTAAAGTGGATATGAAAGGGGATAGTATAACTAATATTGCTGCTGTTTAAAGAAGAGCTCTCTCCAGGTCTTGCTACTTTTAGTTCACTTTTTGGAATTTCAGCCAATTTAACATGGTGATGTCATCTTGTAACACAGTCCTTATTGCCTGTCTCCCCGCAAGCTTGGCACACACTTATGCAACTACTGGAGGTCTTGCAGTGGTGGGAATGTTTTGGTGGTTGACCAATCAGAACAAAGAGGGCAGGCTAACCAATCAGAGCACTCTGGGCTCATCAGGAGGTGGGGCATAAAGACACAGGAGGTCTAACAGAGAGCTTTAGACAGAAGGGGAATACAGACATACAATATGAGAGAATTACTGTGTTTTATGAATATTTAAGCATGTAAATCCTGAAACCCTGATAATGAGCACTCATTTATCTCTAATAGGAGACAGTTTAAAACGCAGGGTTGTCTTTAAAAACACACCAGTAGTATAAATTATAAACCCATCCTTGAGTTCATCCAGCTCTGCGAACTGAATAGCTGAGAGTATTTAGTACTGATTTTTCAGGTCACGCTTGTGATGAACTTAATAGTTGACTTTTGTAATCGACATGCAGATTCCTGCCCTGCTTTAATTGGAAATGCAAATGTGTTGCCTGTGCACTTTTCCTTAAGCAGGGAGCTGTCCAGGGCTGAGCTTTCTTTCTTTTTCTCTCCATCCCTGTGCTGGTGGTCCTTGGCCTGGTCCTCTGCTCCCCTGGCTGTCCCCGGCAGGCTCCATCTGCTCGCTGAGGGGGAAACGGCAGCTGCTCAGCCTGCCTGCTCTCATCCTCCTCCTTCTTCTCTCCTGCACCAGCTGTGAACCAGTCTCGCTCCCAACCGGACACAAACACAGAGCACCTTCACTTCTCTGCAAGCTACTCATCCTACAGACTACAGTGAGATATTAACTTTGATACTTCGCCTAAAACTCCAACAGAGTTACTGCAATTAAATAATAAAAGCTCCTCAGTGGTTCCTGGCCTGGGGATACAGTTTTAGGAAGCCTAAAGTATAGTGTAGAACCTTTAACTTATTTGATCTATGACTCTTTATGTGGGTGGTAATCTTTGCAGATTTCATATATTATTAATATATAATGTATTCATTTTTCCTGACATGGTTCCTCTAGGGTTTTCTGAAGTAACGGGTATACTGTCACCAACTGTTAAGACGTCTAGCCTAGCTAGAACGATAGTATTATAAAACCTACCCATTTACATAAATACCTACTTTTACTGTAATTGCATCCTTAAGTACTTTAAATTAAGTCATTTATAATGTTAAGTAATGTTAAGTATTTTTATTAATGATGTTATCTTTGTTTTGATACAACTGTAAAAAGCTAACTTCAACTCAAGAGGATCCATGACACATGAATGTCTCACTCAGATTGTCTTGCTGCCTCAGGAACAGTACCTTTCTGCTGAACTATCGGGGGAGTCTTCTATCTAGATATCTATCTGAAGGACTGTTTACCTTTTTCTGTCCCCACTTTGGCAACAGCAAAGTCTTTTGTTTTAAGGCAGAAGACCCTTCATTAAGCTTGGAGTTATTTGTATGGAGTTTCAAAGGCACACTAGGCTGTTTATTCTGGGACACTTGTGGGTGCTTATTGGAGCAATCAATTTAAAATTTCAAAGAAGAGTGCACAAAAGAGGCCTCCAGAGTACAACCGAAGACTAACTTCACAAATAAGCTTTATGATTTCCCTGCAGCCTAAAAAGATAAAAGAAAATATGGACTAAGGCCTTCAGATCACAGTCTGAATGTGAGAATCCTCATTATATAGCCATGCATGTAGATGACATGGAGATGAAGGAGCAACAGTGATTTACCTGTACTGGTAAAAGTCAGTAAGGTTGGTAAGGTAAGCTAACAAGTCAAAAAAGTAGTCACCTGTGACTGAAACTGATCTAATAACGTGTAATACCTGCACAGGCAGGTAACAGCTGTGATTCAATTTGGCATGGACTGGACAGGTTTTTGGATATATGAGACATCAGTGTTTAGTCACTCTTGCATCAAAGAATTGCACAGTTGGGCCAGATTTGGTGGAGGCTTCCCCTGCAGAATTCTGAGGAGGATTTCTTGTAGACAGTGATTTTTGCCACTGCTGGTAGACACGTATACCATACACTTCCATACACCTGCAAATTCAGCTCCTTCCTTTACACTATGGCACAGGCAAATGCAGTCACTCCTTATTGTCAGTCATTAACATCTGCTTTGGACTAATTTTCCACATATCACACGAGACATTCACTGCACCTCTTCTCAATCTATCCCGTCACACACCCCACAGGTATTTCCAGGCCCATCATCCGTGTGAAACACCATTTGCTGGAACCTGAAGTTGAAAAACACGTTGCATTCACACAAGGTGACTATTTTTGTTGCTTGTATAAGACATGCATTTGATTATAACATTTAGAGCAGTTTTTATTAAGAAGTTTCTAGTGTAAGCTGTGCTGTCTAACAAACCGTGATTAGTCCGTCATCGTTATCTATTTTGATCAATGTAAGATTCAGTAAGTTTAAAAATACTGTATTTGTCTTGTAGACATTGCAGCTCCTTATTCCTATCACTAGTGTAGAGAAATGTGATTCGATACATTTCTCTACAGTGCATTATTTCTCATCAATGGTAGAATTCCCCTTTTAGGGGAAGGATTCGCAAATCTCATAGACCCTTATTACAGTATATTCAAATTAGAACATGTCTACCACTATGTATCTCTCCTTTTTGCAACAGTCTGTAAATGTCTGGGAAGTGAGGATGCGCCAAATGTTTTGTGTTGGTGAAAGGTCTGGACTGCAGACAGGCCAGTTCAGCACCCGGCCTCTCGTGCTGTTGTGATAGATTCAGTATGTGGGTTAGCATTGTCTTGCTGAAAGGCCTTCCCTGAAAGAGGCAGTGTCTGGAAGGGAGCATATGTTGCTCTTAAACCTCTATATACTGTTCTTTTCCAGATGTGTAAGCTGCCAATGCCATAGGCCCTGATACATCCTTACATCACAAGAGATGCAGACTTTTGAACTGTGTGCTGATAACAAGTCCGTTTTAAAGAGCTTTGGCCCGGGGAAGATAGCGGCCTATGTCATTTTGACATATGGCTTCTTCTTTGCTTAGAACAGCTTTAACTTGCATTTGTGGATTGTATATTCATCTGACTCTCTATGTAACTTAGTTACACTGTTCTTCAGTGGTCAGTGGTCCCCCCCCACACAGCCGCTATTGTGTGGCTGGGGAATCATTCTTAGCACTGCAGTAAGACTGATGTGGTGGTGTTAGTGTGTGTTGCACTGATGTGAGTGGATCAAACAAAGCAGGAGCTTATACGCACTGTGTCCACTCACTGTCCTCTCTGCATTGTTAGTCCACCTTGTAGATGATGATGGCTCATCTGTTGCTGCACTGTTCATCCTCTAGTCCTTCATCAGTGGCCACAGGACACTGTTGACTGGAGAGTTTTGGTTGGTGGACGATGCTCAGTCCAGCAGTGACACTGAGGCGTTTAAACACTACAGTATCACTGTGCTGTTTAACACACACTAACATATGACCACCAGCATCGTCCGTGTCACTGCAGTGCTAAGAATGATTCCCCACCCCATAATACCTGCTCTATGGTGGTCGTGTGGAGGTCCTGACCATTAAAGTATCCGGAGAAACAGTGTTCCTAATAAAGTGCTCAGTCACTGTATGTTTCTATAAAGAACTTTTCTATGGCTGGATCTGTATGATCAAAAGATCTTTATGAATCCAAAAGTGGATCCTCAGTGACTGGGAGTGGGACTTGGGATTATGCTTCACCTTCAGAGTTTGCTGTGCATTTGAATGAACGACAAAGCTATACTGACTGTGAGAGAAGTTAAATCACTGATCAGTGTTTGTATGGCATAATAACCAGTAGTAATAAATGACTCTTATTTGAAAAGTAGGCCAAGTAATGCTGAAAGAGCATCGCTGCGTCTCCGCACACATGACAGACTCGCGTGTCTGTGCTTCTGGGGGGCAGTAATCAATACTGCAGCGACAGCTGGAAATGTTACCCCATTAAATCCGGCCTGTTCCGTCCTTTTCTGTATCTATCTAAAGTAATACCCTCCCGCCGGGAACATGGCGCATCTCTCCGCACGATAGAAAACCAGAGCAGGAGAAGAGTAACAGCGTCAGTAACTCGTCTTCAGCCAGCGTTGATCCCGGGAAGGTTTCTGATGGATTCAATGAGAATGCCCCTCCATTTCTCCTTCTCCCAGCTGATCGCTACAGCTCAACAGAAAACCTCCGCCGGACGTAGGCTCAGGTACCGCGTCTGGAGCGGGGCTTCAGCCTCTGCACAGTTTAACACGGTGTGTTTTATTAGCCAACTCGGAGAGCCGTCTCACTACGGGCAGCTGTTTTATTTTCCACCAGTATTCTGGCAAAACCCACCCAGCTGAACTGTGATTGGCTGGGATATCACACAGAACTGTATGTACGGGTTTAAAGGGACGCTACTTGTATATGTTACCCTTTAAACCACTATATATACAGGACCCTGGGAAAGCTAGTAGTGTGTGTATATGTGTGGTGTTTGTGTGTGTGAATGAGAATAATTCAGATACAGTACAGATCCAGGGGTTCTGTTGTTGCATCTACACCCCTATGTAGTTATCTAACACTTCTATTGACAAAAAACTGCTGACAGATTTTCTTCCTACTGTAATTGCAAACAGTTTTTTTTACAGTATACTAACCAATCGCAGCGCAGTGGGCGGGGTTTTGTCTGAATACGGGTGGAGTGACAGGGAGCCTAGTGCGCGCTGCTTCGCGGGAGCTGTCCAGTGCTGAAGTTTCCTTCCGCCCGCGCGGAGCAGAAACAGAAAGCAGCACCCGAGCCGAAGAAGCTCGCGCAGGACGGCCGGAGTGTTTCCTTCGCCCCGGGTGTGCCCGATCGCCGCTGGCCCTGTGAGGATCTCGGGTCTCCGTCCAGCTCCTCTGCTCCGCGGTGGATGAAGAGAGGACGCGGTGCTGGACGCTCTAAACATGCCAAGGTCTTTCCTGGTGAAGAAGGTTAAGCTCGATGATTTCTCCTCCGCAGATTTGGAGAGCGCGTACGGCAGGTCCAGGAGCGATCTCAGCCTACGGATTCACGAGAAAGGTAAACGGAAGCCTCTCAAGCTTGCAGAGGTGTTTCTGGTTCGTCTTTCTTCTCTCATGCTCGGGGCGGTGATCCCAGCTCTGTTAATCTGGTAGCCTAAACATGCCTAGGTCAAGGAAAGCGATGGAGGCGCAACACATGAATGTTTAATATCCGAGCGCACAAAGTTCCTCCTCTCATAAAATCACGAGGAAACAGCTGAACACCAACTGCCTGCTGGAGTTAAACAATCATGCTGCTTCTTAGCTCTTAACCAGTGCGTGTATGGTGAGTTTCTAAAGGTGAGACTCTTCTGTCCCATCAGGGAAAGGCTTTAAGGTGCATGTCTTTGCCTTGTCCAGTGTTCTCATGTACATACCTTCACTGTTGACATACAGATCCTGAATGTCTGTAATCGTTGCATGCACTAATTGTGATAAATACCTAAAGATCAAGATAAATAAAGCGCATTGTGGATTATCCTATGCATGGTGACTGTAGGCTCTACATGTCCCTCATTTGTGCTCTGAAAGCTTTCTGATGTGCACATTCTTACCCACACGTTCCAAGTACTCTCCAGCACCCTCACTTCATCCCACAACCAGCCCCTCATCACAGGCTTTCAGGCTTCTCTGGTCCACATGCTTCTGGATTGGCCTGCAGACATGCAGTGTGTGATGCAAATGTTACCAGCATTCCAAATGTCTTGGAGTGAACTTGTTCTTGGCTCATGGCTGCTGTGCATCTCATGACCAGTGAAGTGAAGAAAAAGGTTCCATTTAATAAACCGACAGCAAAGTCCTCAGCGTTGATCTCATAGGAGATATTAACCCAGCACCACAGATGATAAATCTGTAGAGGTTAATCTAAAACAGTAGATGGTTTGAGGCTGTAGGAGTTAAGTTCTCACTGGAGGTGTTAAACAATCACGATAAATGGTACGCTAATTCAACACTGTACAGGTTAAACCTGCACTGCTAATGTTATTTCAGCACTGTAGGTGGGAATCCATCACTGTAGATGCTAATACAATACTGTGGGTGTTAATCCATCACTGTGGGAGTTAATCCAACACTGTAGGTGCTGCTTTAACATTGTAAGTGTAAATTTGACACTGTAGGTGTTAAATCAACACATGTGCATCACTGGATTAACAGTGCTGATTCAGCATTGGAGATCTTAATTCTGTACTGTATTTTTAAATTACACAAATTGAAGATAACAATCAAGCACTGCATGTAGTGGGTTAACACTGTAGGTATTCAGCTGACCATCTAAGCAGTGTCTGAACATTGTAAAAAAAATCAGCACCCTATAATTTATTTCAGCACTGTAGGCATTAATCCAGCACTGTAAATTCTAATCCAGCTGTCTACATGCTTATTCAGCATTGAATAATGTAATATATTACAGATTTTGAAATAGCACTGCAGGCAGTGCAGTGTGTATGCTTAATCAACACTGTAGATTTTAATTCAGCATGGTGGGTGTTGCACTGCAAATATTAACCTGTTGAATTCAAGGCTGCAGATATTGATTCAGAACTACACATGTGAAATCCCTGCCATAGATTTTAATCCAGCACTGTAGGCATTAGCTCAGCATTCCAGGTGTTTATTCTGCACTGCAGATGTTAACCCAGCACTGTAAATGTTTGTCCAACATTGGAGATGTTACCCTGGCACTGCAAATGTGTATTTAGCAGTGTAGGTGTTCAGAACTGCAGAAGTTATAACAGCCCTGCAGATGTTAACCCAGCACTGTAGATGTTAATCCAGCACTGCAGATGTTTATTCAGCACTGGAGATGTTAATCCAGCACAGCACATGTTTGTTCAGATCTAGTGATGTTAATCCAGCACTGCATATGTTAAATCAACACTGTAGATGATAAACCAGCACTGCACATGTTTGTTCAGATCTGGTTATGATAATCCAGCACATCAGATGTTTGTTCAGATCTGGTTATGATAATCCAGCACATCAGATGTTTGTTCAGATCTGGTTATGATAATCCAGCACATCAGATGTTTGTTCAGATCTGGTTATGGTAATCCAGCACATCAGATGTTTGTTCAGATCTGGTTATGGTAATCCAGCACATCAGATGTTTGTTCAGATCTGGTTATGTTAATCCAGCACTGCGGTTGTTTATTCAGCACTGTAGATGTTAACCTCATATTGCAGATGTTTAGTCAGCACTGTAGATATTAACTCAGCACTGCAGATGTTAACTCAGCACTGTAGATGTTAACTCAGCACTGTAGATGTTAACTCAGCACTGTAGATGTTTGTTCGGCACTGGAAATGTTTACAGAGCACTGGAGATGTTCTCCCAGCATTGTAGGTGTTGGTTGAGCACTGTAGCTGTTAATCCAGCACTGCAGATGTTTATTCAGCATTGTAGATGTTAACCCAGCACTTCAGGTATTTGTTCAGTACTGCAGATGTTAACCTAGCACTACAGATGTTTGTTAAGCACTGTAGATATTAAACCCAGCACTGTAAATGTTTGTTCCGTTTTGGAAATATTAATCCAGCACTGTAAATGTTTAGTCAGCATTGTAGATGTTAACCCAGCACTGTAGATGTTAACTAAACGGTTTAGATATGAACACTGATGTCTACGTTTTATTAAACACTGTAGACGTTCATCCAGCACTGGTGGCTTTACTTTGTACAATCGTATAGTCACCCCACTGGTTCTCCAAATGTCCTCCAAAACCTATGGGGTTTGAACTCGCGCCTCACGTTACCGCAGATCACGGAGTGAGAGTGGTGTTGTGAGTGAGGCTGCTGTGTGCTTTAACCCTAATTGTTGCGCCCCATGTTCTCCTCTGTGAACACGAACACTTGACTAAGAGGCCTTGTTCTTCTATTACAGGCTACATTAGCGACTACATCACACCGACGGTTTACGATGGCGACAGCGACGGCGCTGTTAAAGTGCCCTCTCCGGGGCCGCTCTACGAAGGCCTGCGCAGCGACTACTGCGCGCCCGATTCGGACAGTCAGCCGGACAGTCCGCAGTCGGCGCTCACAGGCGGCTACATTAACGGGGACGCCGCGGTGAGTGAGGGCTATGCGGCGGACGCCTTCTTTATCACGGACGGCCGGTCGCGGCGGCGCGCGGCGGGTGGCACGCGGGCCCCGCAGCGCCACGCCTGCGGCGAATGCGGCAAGACATACGCCACGTCGTCCAACCTGAGCCGCCACAAGCAGACGCACCGCAGCCTGGACAGCCAGCTGGCCAAGAAGTGCCCCACGTGCGGGAAGGCGTACGTGTCCATGCCGGCCATGGCCATGCACCTGCTGACCCACGACCTCAAGCACAAGTGCGACGTGTGCGGCAAGGCGTTCAGCCGCCCGTGGCTGCTGCAGGGCCACATGCGCTCGCACACGGGCGAGAAGCCGTTCGCGTGCGCGCACTGCGGCAAAGCCTTCGCCGACCGCTCCAACCTGCGCGCGCACATGCAGACGCACTCGGCCTTCAAGCACTTCAGGTGCAAGAGGTGCAGCAAGACGTTCGCGCTCAAGTCCTACCTGAACAAGCACTACGAGTCGGCGTGCTTCAAAGGCGCCTTCTCGGCGCTCGAGGCCTAAGGTGACCGAAGCGCGAGCGGAGGAAGGCCTGTTCTGGGGCTCCGCGAGACAGTGTTGTTATTATTCATGTACTTTCGTGGGAACGCGTCCAGGTTCCAGCTCGAGCCCGACGGAGAGCAACAGTAGCACAAAGTTTTGTTTGCGAGCCTGAGGGGATTAGTGACTCTCAGCATGCTCCTCACAGCAGCGTGTCCTCTTCTAATGACGTCCTGACGGTGCGCACCGAACACCCCCGCCCCCAACCCGCCAGGTGCGCACTGTGGATTTAGAAGACAGTTTGAGTGACACAGTGCTGATCAATAACTTCCAACTCTTCCTCCCTGTTTCTTTTCTTCTTATTACTGGATATTATCATGCTGCAAGTGAAACACTCCCCCTCCCTCCTCACAAGTATTCACAATTGAGGTAATTTTAACACTTTATTTATTTATTTATTTATTTATTTACTTATTTATTTATTTATTTATTTATAACTTTATAACTTTATTGTTTGTTTGTTTGTTTATCCATTTACTTATTTCACTTATTTCAATGTCTATCTATGTATTTCTATTTATGTATTTATTTATTTATGAATTTATGAGTTTATTGCTCACAGACTATTTTTTTTGTCTCATGAAAGCCAGATTATTTTTGCTTTTGTTATTGTATCTTATTAACATGCCAAAGCATTTGAATCCATGAGAATAATTTTCCACTTCTTTGATTTTTAAATGCCTATGTGATGCATGCAAAAAAAAAAATCTATGCCAATAGCATAAAGCTTATCATTTTGCCAAAACTTAGATAGATTATCAATGGGCAATATTCCTTGGGATTCTGGTGAGGATATATACAGCAATAATCACGTAATGCATGGTCATTTTTTTTTGAGAAATAATGAACTATTACCTATAGCAGCTTTTCTAAAATCAGGTATGTTTCGATCTCCTAATAATCAAATAAAAAATAATAATAAATACCACATCAGGGAAAATGCCAGTGTAGAGTTAGCCAAGTCGCCAAGACTTAAAAATAAAAGTATAAACCACTTTTTCCTTCCTCTGTTGTTATGCACTGCCTGCCTCTAATTTAAACGTAGTTTTAGGACGTAGGCTTGAAGTGCTGTAACTCTGCTCTAAGCAGCTCAGAATCGTTTCTCCAAATCTCTGGAACACCAGGCCTGGGAAAAATAAAGGCTCCTTCTGTAGCTCACTCAAAGGGATGAGGAAGATTGCCAGTAGCAAGGAAGACAAACGTCTGCACAGCTGGGCTGTAAACCACTTGCACTGCACTTCAGGCTCGGATGAATGCAAGACTTCCTCCATTTCTCCGGCCTGGGTGTCCCTCGGATTTCTGCTGTAAGCACTTCATTTTAGAGAGAAAGTAGCACAAAACTCTAGATTCAGGTAGAGATCACTGTACTAGACTGACCTTAGTTTTTGTATCATAAATGAGGAATATCTGAGAAGCTCAGTTTAAAGAGGTGATGTAGCCTAAATGTAAATACTCATTTGAAGAGAAGAACCTTTTTACAACTGTAGATGAGTCTGCTGACTCCTGATCAGGAGATTTCTGAATCCAATATAAAATGTCCTGCAGTTTTTGAGCCAGTCTTCAACTGATGTAAAAGCACAAGGCACCGGGCATTTTGTGGCACTTCATAATAAAGATGAAGTAAACAAACCCAGTCTGTTCCTTGTTTGTTCCTGATTATTGCCATTCCTCTGTGAAATTAGTCTATTAAATAGGCCAATTAATCTTGATGAATGAAAATCAATGCACTTACTCTGACAAAGCAAACAGCAGAATGATGGACTGCACACACAAGCAGCGGAAGATATTTATAACACTGAAGCGTCGCCGGTGCAGTTTAAGGCACCTGAGTTCCTAACAGTGCTTCAGAAAGTATCCTGTAAATCTACTGAGCTACACCTACAGAAGTACTGTCTCTCAGAAGGATGTTGGGCCACCACATTTGCTAATGCAACATGCTGGATATCTCAGCATGCAGCTGTGCAGCATGCAGGGTTTCTTAATGGTGTCCTGTGATAACCCGTCCCATGCAGCTTGAACATTCTCACACAGTTCCTGCAGATGTTGTGGTAGGGTTGGTGTTACACCAGGCCTTGTGGATGTGTGACACATGTCAACAAACTGTTCATCTTGCAGGCATGCAGTCCTGCATCGTGCAGCCGTCTGCCAATAGTGCTGGCACTAACAGGATGAATCATGGAGGGCATCGCTGCCCACTGAATGCAATTGTGGCTGTTGGGTCTGTCAGGTACAGTGATAAGGCCCGTCCTTTCTCAAGTCGAGTGTGAAACTTGAATCATTGGCATGGCTTACCTTAACAAACCTACCCACCGAGTTTCATTCCTGTGGGTTAATTCCTTCTGGGTGCAACTGTTCGTGCAACTATCTTTTTGATGATGAGTGTATTATTGTTATGATGATGCATTATATTTAATACCTGTGTTATGTATATTGTTGTCATTGCTGCTAGCATGGCCAGAAAGTTAGCAGCCAGCCGACATGAATAGCCCACGAAATCCACATAAAACTGTTGCTGGACTATTTTAAGTGCAGGACTCTAATCTCTAAGATATCTGCTGAAGAAGGAAACCAAGTGTGTACAGACTTTACGGAAATGTGGTGAGTTATCAGCAATGCTGCTGCTGCCTCAGACCGAATTTCTCTATCATCCACTCAGCTCTCTTGGAACAGCAAAAAACCCTAGACCCTCTCTTAGGTTAATCTAGCTTGTGCAAACGAGGCCACCGGTGTCATCAATTTGTGGGGAATCATTATCTGAGTGTTCGGAGAGTGTGCACTCGAGTCTCCGGAGCGGTGGGTAATTGCGCTGGCAGGGTGGAATCAGCAGGAGCCATTATTTAACAGCAGACAGCTGCGAGAGGGGCTGCACACGTTGATCTGTTTGCTTTTACATCCCTGTCACTCTGCTTTAGGATCACGGGGTCCTGACGACAGCTCCAGAGTTCAGCACAAACCTTGCTCAGAGTCTGGCAGGGCAGCATTCTGCGGTGCACTTCTTCACAGGTGATCGGAACACCAGGGACACATTCCTCCTCAGAAAAGTGTATTTTTTAATGGAAGGAAATTTCTGAGGAGCCTACTTTGGATCTGAGGAACCAGCTTAGATTTGAAGAGCTAGCTGCAGATCTGAGGAACTAATTCAGAGCTAAGGAGCTGTTTAGACCTGATGAGCCAGCTTTAAGTTTGAGTTTTAGAAGAGGTTAGACCTGAGGAAGCTAGTTTCAGATCTGTGGAGCTAATGCAGTGCTGAGGAACTGGCTTCAGATCTGATGAGCTTAATCAGAAGGTAAAGAACTAGCTTCTGATCTGTGGAGATACCTTGTATATGAGAAATTGGCTTCCGATCTAAGAAACTGATCATGTTTTAGGAACTGATTCACATCTGATGAGCTAGCTTCGGTTCTCAGTGGAAAGAATTCAGAGCTGGGGAAATACTCTAGACCTGAGGAACTAACTGTAGATTTGAGGAATTAATACAGAGCTGAAAGATCATTTCAGCACTAAAGATCTATCTCATGAGCTCACTTAGAGCTGAGGAACTAAAAGCAGATTTGAGGAATTGATTCACATCTAAGGAACTGAAATCTGAAGATCCAGCTAGTTGTTGAGGAACTAGCTTCAGATCAGAAGAACCAATTCAGATATGAGGTTTTAGATCAGAACTGAGAAACTAGCTTCTGGTTTGAGGAGCTCATTTGAGGTACTAATTGAAATCTGAAGCAGTAGCTCTAGTTCCCATGAACACATTCAGAGCTGTGGAATCAGTCTTTAATCGGAGGATTAGACACTGTTGTGGAATTCCAACAAACTACGCAAATTTTCTCTTCTCTTATATATGATTATACTCCTCCCACAATGTCCTTAATGGTTTCTACAGCGTTAGTAATAACCCTGTATGGTTTTAACTGTACTCTTGCTTCCAGGGACATGTATTCCTTGAGCAAGACATGTAATAAGAACTAATAACATGTGTTTGATTTAAACAACTTTTATGCATTCATTTAAGTATTATAGTGTGTAAAACAACTTCTTAGTAGTTCACGATCTCTTTAAAAGAGTTCTATCTGATTATGCCAAAAAAAAAAAAACTAAAATTGTGTAACATGGAGAGGGGCAGTCGTGGGATGGAGGTTAGGGAACCAGTCTTGTGACCGGAGGGTTGCGTGTTTCATTCCCTGAACTGACAGTAATGACTGAGGTGCCCTTGAGCAAGGCACCTAACCCCCAACTGTTCCCGGGCGTCGTGGATAGGGCTGCCCACCGCTCCGGGTAGGTGTGCTCACTGCCCCTAGCGTGTGTTTTCACTAGTGAGTGTGTATGTGGGTGTTTCACTTCATGGATGGGTTAAATGCGGAGACTTGTAAATTTCCCCACTGTGGGGGGGGCGGAAAATCTAATCTAAAAAATCTAAATAATTCATGTATGTATATTTGCTATTTAAAGACATTCACATACTGAATCTAGATCTATCAGAATAGATATCTAACAGAAGAAATGTATAAGGATGGCTAATTTCATTAAATCATACTATTTTTGTAGTTTGGTGTAGCTGTTCCTTTAATGCCTCTATAATAGCCATTGTTTCCTCTGGAGTGTGGATGTTATACCTCATGGTGTAGGTGGAGGTTCCACAGAGAGATGTCTGGAGGCTAAGTTCACTCAGCCACGCTTCACTATAGCTAGCAGCCACGGGGCATGAGCGAGCGAGGGTTTTTTTTAGCTGGTGAACAGTCACTTCAGAGAGTGTTACCGCTTATCAGAGTAGACATCCTGAAAAGCACTGCCTTTGGACATAGACTATTCACCGGCTGACTGGGAGGGAATACATGTAGAAACGCGGCCTCATGGCTGAGTAAGAGTCTAACACTACTGCACACCTCAGGCTAGGACTGCTGGGAATAGAAGACCAGAACATGTGACCTGCATGTTCTTGCCATTGGTTAACTAGAGATGCCTCTCAGTGGTGGTCAGCGTAGTATGATGTGCTCTACAATAACAGAGTGCACAAAGGGGTTTACTGTAGTGATGCCATAGAAAAGGGGCTTTTGCTTCCTTAAAGAACCTTTCATTGGCATGTTCTTTAGAGAACCATTGTTGTAAATGAGATGGGTAAGCGTCTAGGACTTTTTACATCTCATTGTTCACTAGCAGCTCAACACAGAGTCTCTCAAATTCAACACTGTCCCAGTGAATCTAATAGAGTAAGAGGATAAGAATGATTTTATTATCCAGATCTATGTTCATTCCTGTGGGGGAGAGGCTTCTAGGGGGAATGAACGAAGAAACTACATAATGTGTATTATTGTAAAACATTTAGAATAATAAATGCATACTAATTAGGATAGAGCCTTTACATTTTACTGGTCCTTAAAAAAAGGCACTACACACATAGATGGTACTCTATGAAACCAAAAGTGCTACCCTCACATCAAGGAAGCATCCTAGCACTTTCTGTTTTAGGACTGTATCATCATAGAAGTTTGCAAAAGTCCGGAAAGAGTACCACTTCTCGTTACATGTAATTCAAATCAGAGACGTCTTTGGCAGCCAGCAAACGATTCCAAATAATTCATGGGCCGTTCAGTAATGAGATGTATCCATTAAGTATGTGTTTTACTAGAAAAGGGCAAGAAAGCAGGGAGACTGCCTTTAGCATGTGTTGCTCTGTAATTCGGAGAGTATTCCCAGGCAGAGAACAGTGCTTTCAGGAAGAGAGACAGAAGGAGGGATGGAGAGAATGGAGGAGGTGGGGGGGTGGGGAGGTGGGCTGACCCAGTTTGGATGACATGAAGCTGAGGAAGCACACCAGAGCCCATACAGGCAGTACATTTTTAATAGAACTACTTGCATATCTGCACTGAGCAGGCCTGTGTCTCTTTGAAAGTGTCTCTGATTGTGTCCATGGCTACTTTATTGTATATCGGCTAATGGGTGCTAATAATGACCATAGCAAGTGTATTTGTCTCCTTTCAGCTTCTGCGCAATGTGCATTAGACTATTATCACTTGATTTTTCAAAACTGTGTGCTGCAGCTCGTCAGCTGAGGACCTGCAAAGGCTGTGAGCATGGCCGTGCGCGGTGCTTTTGTTTCGACCTCCCGCTTAACACACGCGGAAGGAATTAACACATCATGAATATTCAGTGGGGAAAGAGGGTGGAGAATAGACCTCACAATAGTCTTTGATGTGAGTGAGTCAGTGTTGCGGAGGGTCTGTTTTGGCTGAAAGAAGGAGAGATGAAGGTTTAAAAGGACTTTGAACTACTTACTACTCTTAATGAGAGCTCCACGTGGAACCATTTTTGAGTTTTTGAGCTAATCCCAACAGGGGAACAGATTTGGGTGTTGTGCAGGATGTTGCCTTAGAGTTACTACAAAAAATCTCTCAGTATCTTTATGCTCAGGTGAGAACTGTCATCTCTTTATCAACTGCAGGAAACGGTTCTAATCTAAGTAGAGTTAATTTTGGCTTATTTAGCCTACCCCTGCAGAGAAATCCTGTTTGGTCTGAAACCAAACTGAAGTCCTTGTGGTCCACTAGATGGTCCACAACAGCTGGGCTCTTTCCCAGATGTTAAGAGCCCTGCATATCTGGTTCAGGTGTACTGGGATCTGGGCTAGAGTAAAAATGTGGACCATCTAGTGGGCCCAAGGACTGGGTTGAGAGTGTAAAGCACAATGAATGAATGCTTTCTCAAAATGATGATGCTGAACTGGGAACTGACATACACTCATCTACTATGGTAGCTAATTCATGGGTGCAAAGACAAAATCAAGTGCAGAATTAAGGCATTCTTTATGACTTTCCAAAACAAATATCATTAACTAAAATCATTAAAAGAATGTATATACATAACCATTTTGACTGCATGTCAAGGACGTCTATTACAACCAGCAAGCCCTGCTCTGTTTTTTAATGCCACTTTGTACCTCAAGAGGTGCTGGTGAGTCACTGCAGTGTTGTGCTAAGTCCAACAAGCAAGGAAGAAGAAGTAGCACTGTTGCCCAAACAGCATTTTCTAACCTTTCGTCAATCATGTTGAAGGTCCTGGCTAGATTAAAGACAGGTAGCCAATGGATGGAAATGCAGTGATGCCTGAAGCTCTGCCACCACCTGCTCTCGATAATAACCCACATTTGGCAGCAAACAAAAGATGTGACATAACCAGAAGCAAAACAAGTGTTAATATTCCTGTTGCTTTCCACCACTGGAGACACCCTTGGTAGTACAGAGCTGAAGCTTGAGGCTGAACTCACAATGTTTCTTCTAGGCTGGTAAGTAAATAGCTGTTAATGCTATCATTGAGGAGGAGGGATGGTGATTTTCCTCATTTCTTACAATATGAGTTTGGACACTATAACTGTCTACTGCTTTACTTCCCCCGGTTGTTTGGAATATGAATATGAATATGAGGTTGCATTATAAACTGTTCCTTTAAGTCATGTACAATTCTTTACAAAATCTTAAAGAAGCCTTAAACTACAATGTAGTATGCTATTTGTAATGTATTGCAATATTTTGTAGCACTGCATTATATTTGTCAGACGGACCAAATTCACTTATTTAAATGTTTTGCATGTTTTTCTCCATCAGTGTTTGATCACTACAATTCCCAGCATGCAACACAGCATACAACCACTGGGAATCTGTGTGATGTCAAACAATCATGACTATGAATCTAGATACTGAACTGTAGGCTAATAAACACAACCAAGCTAGAAGTAGTGTGACTCATACTTTGGTTGTCAAACAAAATGGTGAATAAAACAAGTTCTTTCTTTATTCAGCACAAAATCGATGACAGAGAAGTTTTCTACCTCAGCTACAGAAAAGAAGCCAAACTCAGGTAAGGTGTCCACATTGTCAGGTAGCTTCTTTGCTTTGCTTGTTAGTCTCCTCATCTGATCAGTTATTTCCATTGTTTGATTTATCTGTTAGATAGAGGTGATCTGAAGCTTCATGACTGTAATTTGATTTTTGGCATCCTAATAGCACCCCTGCTGGAACAATCAGCACAGATGGACCAGCACAACTTTAAGGCTATCTGCGCTGGTTTAAGCGGGTGCAATACTCGACTCGCTGGTCATCCAGCATACTAGCATCAAAACACAAACAAGCAGGTAACAGCTTTCTGTCTTTAACCAGATTTTTTTTTAAAAAGCAAAAATAAGTCAAATTTAAACAACCCACCTCCTAAAATCCTAACAATTCAGTTTTAGTTTAATCTACATTCAAGGTACTTCATCAAAATGGGTTTTACTAGTCATTAAACTGCAAATATCTCTCTAGAGAGCACTGTGGCACTGGCACAGGCAACAGCAGATGTAGTATGTTTAGATCTTTCATTTTGTCAGTTTTGTCATACTGCAGCGAACTTCAAGCAGCTATGTCACGTCTAAACGTCTACAGCCAGAACTGAGTTAATCATTTTTGCATAGCCTATAACCCATAGGCACATGTTTCAACCACAATTCCTCTTTCAGTCCTCCGGGCAGTGCTTTAACCTGTGGATCCATGCAACATATCCCCTAAAGATCAGCGGAAAACCAGCCTCAATTAGCACCTGCCTACAGGAAGCAGTAGGAAGGAAAAGGACCGGTTAGTTTGAGGAAATGCACAGGGTCAGAGTTACCTGCAGCCTTGTGTGCTCTGTGGGAGAGATAACTCTGCTGTGTGTGAGTGAATGGAGCATTGAATAGGATTTGGGTGCTGTCCTCTTCAGCTTCATGCCTGTAGCTCTATGCTCTGTCTCACTCTCCTTCACGTTTTCTCTCTCTTTTACACAAAAAGGTCTCTCTCTCTTTCTCTCTCTCTCTCTTTCTTCCCTCTCTCTCATTCTCTTTCTCTGTCTCTCTCTCTCTCTCTTTTTTTTAAACCAGCAGCAGAAGGATTTGGACCTGAGCCTCCAAACCAAGCACCCTGACTAATGTCCTACTGGAGAGCACTGCTCTGGTCTCATTATACTATTTAACTGCTGATTTAGTGTCAGCGCCCACAACAACTGGCTGAGCAGGAGCTTTTTGTGGGATCAACAAGGCAGCTGGTCCAGGTTCAGCTGCTGTGGCTGTTCGGGATCAATAATGCCTATTTGAAGTGCACTACGCCGAGTGCTGGTGCATATCACAGCTTTGTTCTCACTGTATTGGCTGTGCTCAGGAATCTATACAGTATTACATGGTACACATACTGTAATGATTGTGCTTGTATTAGAAACTAAAATGTGCAAATGCTGGAAGTCAACTGGTACAAAGTACTTAGAGATTCTTCAGGAATATAGACTCCAGGGACATTTGTTATAGTTTGATGTACAAACCTTCGGGATGAATTACTGCCTTCAGGGAGTTGGTGAAGAGACAGTGATTCAGAAATAGCAGAAAAAAGTTTAAATGAATCCAAAAAGGTGTTAACCTATGTGTTGCCTCAAGAGGTGAGTCTTTGGACAGCAGCAGAAGAAATGGAGTGCTGCATTGTGGAGTTTTGGAGAAGTTTGTTCCACCTCTGAGGGGAAAGGACGCTAACGCACCAAGACCTAGCCTTTCAAACGTGCCTAGATCTTAGAGAAGGATCTTAGGGAAGCTGAAGACCTAAGATGGTGTGTAGGTGTGTAGTTCTGAACCAAGGTGCAGAGGTTGTGAGAGTTCTAAGAAGCCTGAAATCAGAGAACCAGCGCTTTGTATTTTATTTCTGCTTTCAGGAAGCCAGTGAAGAGAGTCACCTGGGAGAACTTCAGGAGGTTATGGACGAGGCAAGCTTCAGCATTCTGAATGTTCTGTACAGTAGAATAGGTGTGTGAGGGAAGGCCTTCACAAAGCACAAAGATGGAATTACAGAAGTTTGGAAACAGCTTATCAGGTGTGTGTTAGTATTGAATGATTCTTCTACTTCCACACCTTTAAGTTATGGATATGGGACAGTTGTGTAGCACTTGTACCTCTGTCTAATGCTTTCTGTCATGACTAGTCAGGATGTGCACCCGTTTGTCTTTGAGGGCACAGAAGAAAGACTAAAAGGAGGGTGTATTAGCTTACACTTCCTGTTATCTACAAAATCACTTATTTCAGCTTAAGTTATTCACAAATCACATTTCCACAAATCTATTCCACAAATACCACACATTGTCCTCCATTTGACTTACTTTGTTCGATTAGATGAGTTCAAGGCTTTGCTTTTTTCGGCGTGACATTGTGTGGTATTACTACTCCATACAGCTTGTTGATTGTCCACATGCAGTCTCCAATGTACGCAATCCTGCATTTTCTTTCCGTGCGTTTCTGTTCCTCTGTTCTGAAGACAATGGTACACGATGTAGGAGGGTGAAGTGCAATACATCATTCTCAGCACTCTCTGCTCAGTAGCTACAAAAGGAGTGTAAGGTCTGTAGTATGACAATGGTACTTTGCGGCTGAGTAGAAACATAGTGCGGTTACTGATGCATTAGCCTGTGGGCTGATTCTAATCTCATTCCACTGCTAAAAAGAAACATCTACTGAAGGATCTCCAAATTTTCCACAGTGTCTAACTCTCTTACAAAGGCTTGGCTCTTTAAACCAGGCTGTCTGTCAGCACATCAAGACTCTGTTCCGCTGGCCCTGTGCAAAAAACTGCAACCTCTGTGCTGAGATCTGTTTTCACCTAAATCTCTCTCTCTCTCTCTCTCTCTCTCTCTCTCTGTCTCTCTCTCTCTCTCTCTCTCTCTCTCTCTCTCTCTCTCTCTCTCTCTCTCTCTCTCTCTCTCTCTCTCTCTCTCTCTCTCTCTCTCTCTCTCTCTCTCTCTCTCTCTCTCTCTCTCTCTCTCTCTCTCTCTCTCTCTGTCTCTGTCTCTCACTCTCTCTCTCTCTCTCTCTCTCTCTCTCTCACTCTCTCTCTCTCTCTCTCTCTCTCTCTCTCTCTCTCTCTCTCTCTCTCTCTCTCTCTCTCTCTCTCATGGGCATATCCTTGCTCACGGTTGGACTACCTGCCATCATTACATAGGCATTAAATATAGCATAATAACCTCCAGAAGAGGAGCATGGGGAGAGCAGTTATAAATTACACACTCCACTGCCAGGCTAGCAGGACAAGAGCGAGAAGCTCAAAGACAAAATGAGTGACACACAGCCACTGATTACTCTTAAAGGAATACTTAACCCAAAAATGCTAATGTGACTAACAATGGATGACAGCAGGTGGAGGAACCTGTTAGCATGTTGTAAAATGCTAAGTGGTCCCTGCTTGTGTTCATTCATTAGTGACATGAGCAGGCCTACTTTTTACAGAGTCGGCCCATTATAAACAGGAAAGGCAAATGCTGGGGGCACCATACATCCATTGGGGGCGCCCAAATGAGGGGGAAAGAATAATAATTTTGCTATTTACCACTGTTTATACAGTATAAATACTGTCTAAATACTACAAAAAAGCCCACAAGCTCATAACTTCACAGTCTAATAATCCCTACTCTAAAAAGTACAAATTTAATTAATGACTAGTTAGCTCGCAAGAGTTAGCATCAGTTACTCCAACCATAAAATTGTTGGGACAAGCGGAAAGTCTATTAAGCTGTTTCTCTTGTGCTGCCTAAGGGAACCACCACTGTTGGTTCCTTCCTGTGTTTAGGTGGAGATTAAGTTTTGTCATTAATTGAAGTAAGCCTTTGGATTTTCATTTTCAATTCATTCATGACATTTGATATGTACAGCAAACAGCATGCATCATGTAGGACTCATCAAGTGCTCATGGAATACATGTTCTGGGTATAAATGCTAGGTGTAAGAGAGTGTTTAGTGTTTAGAGAGTGTTTAGAGGCTATAAAGTGACCACTAAAAGGCTCTGATGGTGTAGAAGATTTAAACAATGTACCAACCTCTCCCTAGTCCACATGTCCGTTACGCTGATGTCACGTATACTCATCTATTCTGTCTACAACTATGTTCCCCCTATCTATTCATGTTGAAGCCAAATAAAGAATTTCAGCGCAGACTGCTCTTTTACAAAATCACTTTGCAAACAGCCAATCGGAACAGAGGTCACTACAATACATTAGAATTAAAGCCTGTCTGTTTAATTGTAAGTAATAAAAAAAACTTTCCAAGTTTTTTCCAACATAGTTTTGCCTTTCTGTTTACCTTTCTGTTGAGACAATAATTGTGTTGTTGTATTTTAAATTTGGAAATAATTTACACAATCAAATGAAATAAAATGCATTACTTTTTTACTGTACAGTTCAGTAGAGAACAGAAGAGTTCTAAGGGTGGGTGAGCACAATAGAAGGTGTGCTGAGCACTGCAGGAGAAAGCGAGAGAGATTTGAAGAAAGCTGAGAGAGCTGTAGAGAGAGAAGGAGGCCGGTAAGCGTTCTCTATGTGTCGGCCATGTCTCAGAAGTCAGCAGTCTTGTCCATGTTTTTCAGCTATGGTGAGTCAGTGGGGGCGGAGTTCTGGCACTGCCTCTTCAGCACTTTCTCCTCCAATCGATAGAGCCCTGCAGCGGAAAAGCAGCTACTACATGTTCCTCACACACACATTCACTCTCTCTTTGAGCTTCCACAAGTGTGCACACACACACACACACACACAGTTACACTCCTAATTCAGGCCACATACAATATACTGAACATGCTCTTCAACCAAATATGGCACCTCCATATGTTCTTCATTAACATAGCTGCTGATTTGCAGTTGTGCAATTGTGTTTTTAACCCTGAACAAGAGAAGCTTTTAATGTCTTGATTTTCCTTAAGGCTGTCTGTGTGTGTGTGTGTGTGTGCGTGTGCATGTCTGTGAGTGTGTGTCTGTCTGTGTCTGTGTTTGTTTGTTAGTTTGTGTGTGTGTATGTGTTTGTTTGTTAGTTTGTTTATTTATGTGTGTGTGCATGTCTGAGTTTAAGATGATCTGCTTTAGTCATCAAATACAGTGGGGTGCGAAAGTTTGGGCAGCGTTGTTAATTTTCCTGATTTACCTTTATAAAGCATTGATTGTTTGGATAAAAAAATTCTGTTAAATATATCATATAGGGGACAAACACAGTGATATTTGAGAAGTGAAATGAAGTTTATATGATTTACAGAAAGTGTGCAATAATTGTCTAAACAAAATTAGGCAGGTGCATAAATTTGGGCACCAAAAAAAACCTTAACTCAATATTTAGTAGATCCTCCTTTCACAGAAATAACAGCCTCCTATAGCTTCTAATGAGAGTCTGGATTGTGGCTGAAGGTATTTTAGACCATTCTTCTTTACAAAACATCTCTAGTTCATTCAGGTTTGATGGTTTCAGAGCATGGACAGCTCTCTTTAAGTGACACCACAGATTTTCAATAATATTCAGGTCTGGGGACTGAGATGGCCATTCCAGAACGTTGTACTTGTTCCTCTGCATGAATGCATTAGTAGATTTTGAGCAGTGTTTAGGGTCGTTGTCTTGTTGGAAGATCCAGCCCCGGCGCAGCTTCAGCTTTGTCACTGATTCCTGGGCATTGGTCTCCAGAATCTGCTGATATTGATTGGAATCCATGCGTCCCTCAACTTTAACAAGATTCCCAGTCCCTGTACTGGCCACACAGCCCCACAGCATGATGGAACCACCACCACATTTTACTGTAGGTAGCAGGTGTTTTTCTTAGAGTGCTGTGTTCTTTTTCCTCCATGCATAACGGCCCTTGTTATGCCCAAATAACTCTATTTTAGTTTCATCAGTCCACAGCACCTTATTCCAAAATGAAGCTGGCTTGTCCAAATGTGCTTTAGCATACCTCAAGCGGCTCTGTTTGTGATGTGGGCGGAGAAAAGGCTTCCTCTGCATCACTCTCCCATACAGCACCTCCTTGTGTAAAGTGCGCAGAATAGTTGAACGATGCACAGTGACTCCCTCAGCAGCAAGATCATGTTGTAGGTCTTTGGTGCTGGTCTGTGGGTTGACTCTGACTGTTCTCAACATCCTTTGCTTCTGTTTATTCGAGATTTTCTTGGTCTGCCACTTCGAGCCTTGACTTGAACAGTGCCTGTGGTCTTCCATTTTCTCACAATGTTTCTCACAGTGGAGACTGAAAGCTGAAATCTCTGAGATAGCTTTCTGTATCCTTCCCCTAAACCATGACGCTGAACAATCTTTGTTTTCAAGTCATTTGAAAGTTGTTTTAAGACTCCCATGCTGCGACTCTTCAGAGAAGATGCAAAGAGGAGAAAAACGTACAATTGCCCCCCTTAAATACCCTTTCTCATAATTGGAGTCACCTGTGTATGGAGGTCAAGGGTCACTGAACTTACCAAACCAAACTTGAGTTCCAATAATTAGTTCTAAAGGTTTTGAAATCAATAAAATGACAACAGTGCCCAATTTATGCACCTGCCTACTTTTGTTCAACCAATTATTGCACACTTTCTGTAAATCATATAAACTTCATTTCACTTCTCAGATATCACTGTGTTTGTCCCCTATATGATATATTTAACGCAATTTTTTTATCCAAACAATCAATGCTTTATAAAGGTAAATGAGGAAAATTAACAACACTGCCCAAACTTTCGCACCCCACTGTAAGTTTTTAAAGTCATGCAGCATGCTGTTGCTGGGTGCAGAAGTTGGCTTTCTACCTGAAAGCTTGTTTTGCAAATTTTCTGTTCCACCTTAAATGATGCCTCAGGTATATTCCGGTGCCTGTATATGCTTTTTTTTTCATATAGCCCACCATTTTCATTGGTTTTGCTTCTTTGTCATTTGCCATAACATTTTAGGGCTTTATTTAATCAGCCCATTGTTTGAGGTCGATACTGTGTCAGTTCTATGCACCCAACTCTCCTTATTCAACTCTGCCAGTGCAACTATAGCTTTCTGTATTATGGCACCTTTAGGTTGATCTGTTACAATCTGTTCAGTTAATATATTAAAAGCTTCAAATGTTAATATGAATCCCTAAAAGGCCAAAGTTTTATTGGCAGGATGTAATTTTAAAATCAGCTGAGTTCTCTTAATCTCAGGCAAGTGGCACATCAGTCTGACTCTGAAGTGTGTCTGTGTGTGTAATTGTGCGTGTGTTTATGTGGTTAGCGTGGTAGGCTGTATTACAGTCAGGCTGGAAAGGAGCTGGCAGATAGAGGTATGAATAGCAGTGTCACAGCATGAGTTGTGATGTGTCAGAAGCAGAGTTCATGCCAGAAGCCACAGGTCAGCCTGACACTGCAGGGGGCACTACAGTGTTCAGCTTCATCAAATACCTTTTAGCCACACTACACTTCCTCTAGGTTCAACACACACACACACACATACAGACTACAAAGTCATATTTATAGACAGCACTCAAGGTGTTTTAGAGGAGAATGTCACCAGCAAAAAGTATAACACAAGGCCCAAAGGCCAGATACCATCTTCAACTAAAGAGACGGTCTACTAGAAACCCTCAGTTAGATCTTAATTTCCACCTTTCAGTCTTGATTACGATCCAAGTCCAGTTTCCCAAAAGCACAGAGGCCTAATTGATTATCACTTAAGACATTTTCGGCAAGTGGGCCCTAAGTAGTTCTCATGTTCTTCCACTTCAATAACACAACCATTACAAGACACCTACCGGTCAAGTATTCATAATTCATCACCCTGTAAATCATATTTCACCACATGAAACTCTACTCCGCTCTGAGGCTTCATCTGCATGACTTCCAGCACATACATGTCTTTGAGCATCTGACTGTGCATGTGTGTAAGTGTGTGTGTGTGCAAGGAGAGGGTGATATCTGGACTGAAACGTACAACCCGAAGCTATAAATACACTTCAGCTCAAATATATGCTGATGGGGCTCTTAGTACAAGGTGAGACCAGCATCAGCACTCATACATTCTCACTGTGTTGATTCTAGTTATGAAAATGCTTTCAGTTTAAAGGAACAGTCAAGGATTTCAGGAAGGGCTTGTGAGGGGCTGATAATGGTAAATATAGGATTTTATCCTCTAAAACAGACAAAATGCAGAAGGACAGTCTGACAGTACAATGTTAAAAACTGCTCTAATGTGTATAGCACTGATTAAAGTGCTAATTGAGTCTGAATAGGGCTAAATGAGAAAGCTTTTTGAAAAGGGCAAAGAAGAGGCCAGTTGTTAAAAATCCATTGTTCTCTAGGCAACCTGTTGTAAAAAAAATAATAAAATAAAATACACTCATCATCAAACAACAGTTGTGCCCAAAAGGAATCAACCCACAGGAATGAAACTTGGTGGGACCGTTTGACATTGTGAGGCATGCAAATGATTCAAGTTTCACGCTCAACATGTGATGTAAGGAAGGATGGGCCTTATCGCTGTAACTGACTGACCAGTCGTTGAGGACATCCAGTGAGTAGAGATGCCCTTCATGGGACATCCTGCAATCACACTGCATAAACAACATCCCATGAGCTGATAATAATAACCTGGACACTTTCTTAATCCCAGAATGTGCAGATAGGGGTGACCTTTCACATGGGCATGTGAGTTGAGTATTTTACATGTTAAGAAAACATGTATCAATACATGTTCTATTATATGACAAAATATTTATTAGTCTCCCAGAATGTTGATTATTAAAATTTTCATTTGGAGTTCATAGAAACTTGAAGTGCATTTTAATAAATTGATACTTTGCAGTGGTTCAGTCTAAGTAGCCTCTGATACTTCGCACCATGTCCACTGTCAAGCCCCCTTGATGATAAGCTATGACACTGCTTTAAGCCCAAACCACTGTAAATCCACTCCACCTGGCCACCAAAGACAAAATGCCTTGGCACTGATATGTGCTCAAGACTACAGCTTTGCTAAGAGAAGACGGTTTAAGAGTGTTCCCAGGTTTGATGGATACAACTACCAAAGCCTCTGCTTCACTCCAGCTGTGTCTTATTTCCTGTGGCTTTGCTGTTTTATGTCATGTGTGTTTGTTATGTGTTGGTAGGAATAAAACACAACTCAACTTGTAAATTTAAGTGTGGTTCCACGAATGCCAGATGAGCCAGAGTTGCCAGTGACTCAGAACTTGCGAGAAGATTCCTAGGGCACATCTCCTGTGTGAGCAGGGTATTTATATTACTGACTGCGTCACACCGTGTGTCACTGCGGGACTTTGTTGGTAGAAGATCTTGAGCTCTGCACAGGCACACAGTGTCCGCTGTACTTCAGACTGCCTCTGAAGTTGGTACAGAATTCATGGTAACAGTTTCATAACTACCATTCCTTGTTATCAGACTTTAAATACTGTATGTATTAAAGTTAATATTTACCCCTGTTACAAATAACCTTCAAAACTGTGTAAAATTAGGAATAACGTCAACAGTGCAAGTGTAAAAACAGAAGTCTAAGCTGATTCCCTTTGGTTAGACAATAATTGCTGATGGACAATGCTGTCTGACAGAGGTGAAGTACAGAAAAAGTACTTGAGTTAAAGTAGAGATGCCATAGGTAAAATATTATCTCCAGTAAAGGTAGAAGTTCCTCTTTTTAGACCTCCACTTGAGTAAAAGTACAAAAGTGTTTATTTTCTAATGTACTTAAGTATGGAAAATAAAGCTTCCCTGTTTGTAAATGCTAATAAAAATCTGATCACAAAAAAGAAAATCTTTGCTAATGGAATAGGGTGCACATGAGCCTAACATACCATGCCAATGTCGTGCTTTGG
This sequence comes from Prochilodus magdalenae, assembly GCA_024036415.1. Taxonomy (NCBI): domain Eukaryota; kingdom Metazoa; phylum Chordata; class Actinopteri; order Characiformes; family Prochilodontidae; genus Prochilodus; species Prochilodus magdalenae. Next base: position 407,219 of record JAMWET010002920.1, read on the forward strand.
CTTGAGGGCTATAAAGCCCATAATGCTCTTGCGGCTGAATGCAAATAAATCCTCACAGCAGTGTTCCAACATCTAGTGTAAAGACAGAAGAGTAGAGGCTGTTACTGGAAAACAGGTTACAAACAAGCTGCATATCAATGTCCTTGATTTTCAAAGAGACACTGAGCATGTGTCTACATGCAACTTGTAGACACGTGGTGTAGATTTACTGAGTGGTTTATCTTTGCTGCTCTATGTCCTGCTGGATTAGCTTATGTAGCCAGTTGTGTAAACAGCATTTCATATTTTGCCCTTAATGATAAAAGAGCTTGGGCTAGATCCAGATAAATGAGGTATTGGAGGAGCAAGTGTTTAGAATGGAGAAACTGAATATGAGTATATATTACTTTGATCTTGTGATTAAGGGAATTAATATCGTCAAAATCTCAGACTCAGCCATAAATACAGCCAAATAAACACATTTCTTAAAAAAGCATTTCTCAACTACATTGGTTTCCTGTCAAATTGTGTGAGAGAATTGAGACTGATTTCTCCTGGAGTTGGTCAAGCACACACACATACACCCAGCCCCTTCTCTGATGTCAGCAGTGTGTACTAATTTGATTAACGACTGTAAACAATTAGCAGAATGTGCATTTCACAGAACAGCAAGCAGCCGGCTCCAGTAGCAGAGTTTGCTGCTGGATACCTTGATCATGACTCCAATCCCTATCAGCCATCTCTCCCCGTGTGCCTCTCAGCAGAGCGCACAATCACAGGCCTGCTGTATCTCACCCAGCACAGGGAGAGAGGAGGGGGAGACATGGGCCACTTGTGATGTTTATTCCATTTTGTTCTAAATGGTATTTAAAAGGGATAATCAGACTCAGGGGGCTTTGTTTGTTTGTTTGTTTGTTTGTCTGTTTGTTTGCTTGCTTGCTTGCTTGCTTGTCTTTCTTTAGTTGTTTTTGCTTCATGTTCAGTTCCATCTCTTGTCTATAGATTTAAAGCGGTTCTGGATATGCTCATCATCATGATCATATTGGATGTCTACATATGTATACTCAGCCAGTTTCGGCTTTACAATTGACTTTACATGTATAGTGGAATTGCACCATGAAATTACAGCGACCTTTTGGCCAAATTTCATTTTAACATTTCGAGTTCATTTACTTGTTGTTTTAAACTTATGTTTACAAGTTGTTTTATTGTCATTTTGAGTGAGTTAGCACTGAAAGTGAGCTTGATATGAACAACACTGTAGCACTAGCACAGGTGCTGTGCTGGATACCACTGTGCATAACAAACATACAGTTAATTCTATAAACAATACACGAACGCTGAGCACATGTATCTATAATACATGAACTATAATGTTCATACTTTTATTTTTTTGAGTCTACTGGAGCAGATTTGCATGCTTTAATTTCCTCACAACACCATATTCTTCTTATACTGTACATCTTCATTCCCCCCCCATCTAAACGTTTTGTTGGAGCTTTTGTGTCTTCAAGCGCCATGAATCCAGTGTGCTTTGACTGGTCAGACCTGATCCACCTAGAGCAGGACATTACTGTTTTAACTATCTGCGTGTTGTGTGAGGCTGTGCCAGCCTTGCCGGTAGGTGGGCAATAAGTAACGTGTTATGAGATGATGTCACCTCGTAACTGAGAAAACGACTGCTATTCCAGTGTGGTGTTTTAAGCAGTTGAGAAAAGTGGTACTGTGGGAGAAAGTTTTTCCCTCTTGTGTGTACTTTGGGCTTTATAACTTTCCAGACTTACCACTGTACCTGACTGACCCAACAGCCACGATTGCGGGCATTCAGTGAGCAGGGATGCCTCCCTGAGTCATCCTGTTAGCACCAGCACCATTGACAGATGACTGCATGACGCAGGACTACATGCAAACAACTGTTGGGACAAAAGCCCTTGACAGCACCTCAGTGTCGGCAAAGAATCTGTGTGTGAAGGCAACGTGGTCAGCGCCAAGATGAACAGTTTGTTGTCATATATCACACGTCCAGAAGGCATAGTATCACTCAACCTCCACCTCTACTGCAAAATCTGCAGGAACTGTGTGAGAATTTTTGAGCTGCATGGGATGGTTATCATATATATACGATGGTATCATATAACTCAATGCTGAGTCATCTGGCATGTCCGTTAGCAAACATGGCTTCTTTACACCATACTGAGAGACACTACTATCTGTATGTGTAGCTCCTTTACTAAATATTTCCCATAGCAGTCTAAATTTGTCATCATTTATTGTTCCTGGTAACCTTTATCTTCTTTCCCAATACCACGGCAGTCTGACTCTTCCTTACCTATCATTTTAAAATGAGGTTACACTTCAAACATACTGATGTGTACAGAAGAAAGCAGAGGTGAGGTCAATGTAAGTGTGTGTGCGTGCGTGCGCGTGCGTGCGTGCGTGTGTGTGTGTGTGTGTGTGTGTGTGTGTGTGTGTTATACACGTGCTTGTTTTTATACATATTCAGGAAAAATTATTTATATCTTTGTACCAAAGACAAGATAATTTTAACAAAAAGAATTTCCCATATCAGTCTAAATTTGTCATCATTTATTGTTCCTGGTAACCTTTATCTTCTTTCCCAATACCATGGCAGTCTGACTCTTCCTTGCCTATCATTTTAAATGAGGATGAGGGTACACAATGTACCTTTGCAATAGTAACTCAACAGCAGAAAGAAAAAAGTTTGTATCTTTAATGATGTTAATGTTAACAAGATTGTATTCCAAGTGATTCTGAACCGTGTCTATTGTTGTGTTTTGCATGAAATTCTTTCAAGTGGTGTTGAAAGAGTGTATAAAGAATGTAATTAGGAGATTTCACAGCAGTAATATTTAATAAGCCACATTTTGCATTTGACAGCATTATTTAAGAGCTTTTTTCTTTTTATTTGTTAGTGATCTTTTTAATGAGAATATCTAACGTTATGGCACCCTGTTAGAATAAAATTAAATTGTGTTCATGCGGCCTAAAATGTGTTGTGTCGATACACTGCAGCCCTACACAGCCCTCTCATTACTGCAAAACCCATTAGTACTAATTGGAGCCACAGGGCGTTGTGTTCACTGTAAGGACTCCACAAGCATGCTGGTTCTTCTTGATTAGATGCTAACATCAAATACACAGTCATCACAAAGTACGAATATTCGGATTGGTTTATTTGTTTCTGTGTTTTGTTAAACGTGAGCATGTCACCTGTAAAAGGTACTCTTAAACCCTGTGTTGTGTCTACACACTTCGGCCCTGGCTGGAGAGTACAGCTGTGTGGCATGATCTTTGTCATAGCACTGAGGTCTTTCCTCAGGCACTGGGTGGCTGGGGCACAAAGCCCAGACAAAGGTAATAAGTGGATGCTGCTTTCCCAGCTCCACTCAGACCTTATTATGGGCACTTATTTGAAGGCATCAAACTCTATAAATTGGAGCGGAGGGGAGGCACAGACATGTTGAGAGGGAGAGGGGGAGTTGTCAGGGGGAGAAGAATGGCAGACTGAGAAAGATTGTGTGTGAGTGTGAGGGAGAGGGATAGGGAGGGTCTCAGCTGGGCAGGAGGGGCGTATGTGCGTGTCTGAGGGAGTGTGTGTTAGATTTATGAGGCGGAGGAGCTCGCTGATGAGGGGCTCTGCAAGAGCCACCCAGCCTGTCACCTCCATACACTTCAAACATACTGATGTGCACACAAGAAAGCAGAGGTGAGGTCAATGTAAGTGTGTGCGTCTCTGTGTGTGTGTGTGTGTTATACGCATGTGCTTGTTTTTGTACATATTCAGGAGAAATTTTTCAGATCTTTGTACGAAAGCCAGAGAATTTTTACAGAAAGAATTTGTAAAGTTAATTAGTTTTTAATAAAATTAATTTTTTTGTCTTCATTTTTCATAAAGAAAACCGTCTTAACAACCATGTTAGACATCCTGTTGCACACCCAAACTGTTACCATCAGACAAACTGTACTTAAAGCTTTCATTTGCTAAAGACAGGTTGAAATCAAGCTGCACTATTGCTCTTTCTATCCTTCCACTGAGAGAAGACTCAACTCCATGAGTCTGAAAGGATGTGTAGCTGTCTGAAAGCTGTTATTGAGGAAAGTACAATGGGCCAGCCCAACCCAGAGCCCACAGCATCACTAAATGTATTTTGGCTTACTTGGCTTGTTTGATGCCAGATAATGCAACCAACTTTTAAGACTGAACTTTGAAGTTTTAATAGCTGCTATACTTTGCAACAACTTGTTATATCCAAAGCTTTTCATTTGCAGTAAGAGCTAACTGCATGAACGTGCTTTTCCAATAGATGCCAAGAATTAACTGCATTTAGAAAGATGTGCTGGCTGCCATACGTGACTCCGAGGAAACACATATACTATTCAGCTGCTAAGCAGAACTCCTAGCTTCCTTCTACCTCAGTCAGTCAATGCATTGTAAACAACCTGTCTGCAAGAATTCACTCCAAAGTACTTGTACTTGTAAGGTCCTTGAGCCTCAACATCACAGAATCAACACTCAACCAACTTTTAAGAGATGGACTTAAGGAAAAATAGGCTTGTATGATCCTATGGAAAGACTGAAATGAAGTTCTCTCTTATTAGGATTATTAGTATTATTAGTATTGTATTATGGTCTCTGACTTATGCGCAGTATTAATTATTTAAAACATATGGGACATGTTATTATTGCATATAAGTACTTTCATTTCTATATATATACGATATGATTATTACATATAGGTAGTTACCTCTATAGAATCCATATGGGAGAGATTTATGACACTATGTATGACCCCATGTCCTGATATTGTATAAAAACAAATGTGTGTGTAGGAGTGTGTGTGCTGAAGAGATGCCCTATTAATGGGTGTGAGTATGTTTTGCTTGCCTGTTTGGGTGCATGTACTGTATATTTATATGTAGGTGTCTGTGTCTGAGTGTGTGCGTCTGACATCCCCAGAGGCTCTCATTAGAATGTTTTCCAGACTGCATGTGTATGTGTGTGTGAGTGTGTGTGTGTGAGTGTGCCTTAGGAAACACAGTTGGAAGGAGGTTCGGGGCATAACTTAATTGTGCATGCACAAACCTGTAGCATTTCAAATTCACATGCATCCTTTCATGTGTCGTCCCCCTCAGCACATAAATGCAGCGAGGAAAAAAAATCAACAATTTAAATCAATTGTGTTCATTCCTTATAACTAGCTTATGCATGGATCATTAAGAAAGAGTGGTCTCCTCTGTGTTTCCGGGGCACATTGTTTTTGAAGGAGCTAACTGCAGCAAAGACCAGTTAGGCAAAATCATATATGCTTGTGTGTTCTGAATGCACAAGCCAATAGCATCTGTATTCTGTGGGGAAGCCCTATAGGGCAGGGCAGGATGGGGTGCAGTTGATCTCTTGGCTTGTTTTTTCAGGGGATGTAGGAATTATCAGCTCAGTAATGATAGCCCACTTGCCCTTTTACACCCCCAGTGTGTGTAGAAGCTCTTACCTTTACTGAGTAACATTAACTGACAGTGTTCCTGAAGGTGTTGAGTCCTGGGCCTCTGACCTCAGATGAAATGCAACTGATGGCTTTGGTGGGAGTTTTCAGAACAGTTCTCTCCATTTTTGTCCTTTCTCTTTAATTGAGTTTGAGAGAATGGCAATAATGTATTTCAGATACGCTATTTGATAAAAAAAAAAATATCTGGGTGCACCATTATTGTATGTTTTGCATGACCATGCTTAGTGTTTTTTCTTGTCTACTTTTATCTATTGTTAAAATTTGAATGTAAGTTTGATATATAAATGGTGGCATGCTGAGTTGGCAGTTAGCATGCTCCTCCAAGTGGACTGAGCTCCCAGCTTGGTAGCATTGTGTCAGTGCGGGAGACACAGCTAACAGGGTTAATTGGCCACAAATGAATTGAAGAGGAAAGTGTATAAAAAATCCAGCATCAAGGAACAGATGGGGTGGTTACTTGAAAATGTATTCTACCGATTACTGATTACCTGTTAACAATGTATGTGTGACCTAATCCAAAGATTACTGTACTGATGAATGCAATGTGATTACTTTCCATTGCTTTTGGATTTCACTTGTTGTATTCAATGAAGAAAAGAGAAAATAAAATATGGTGATCTGAAAAAAACAAACAACCCCCCCCAAAAAAAACAAAAAAACTGCATGCATGACTGATTCAGGCATTTTCTGGAAAACAATGCAGAGTGTATGTCCGCCAGTAAAAATGAAATACCTTCTAAAAAGTCTATAGATTAGCTGAATAACAAACCTCAGGGTTCTTCTATAGCAGCAGCTCCCACCAATAAAAACTTTTAATCTCACATAAAAATGTATTGGACATTTATTATTAAAAAGGGGAGAAGTTCCCGGCTAGCAGGGAATGTTCCCAGAACTTTGGCTAACATTACCTATAAGTTCTAATACAGTTTTATAGAAAATGTTTTAATTTAATGTTCAAAGATGGTTTAAACTGCAGTGGTAAGAGGATGTTTTAAGGATGCGGTCAGTGTTACATAATAACACAGAAGAACTTTCTCAGAGCAACATTCGTAAAATATTTTATGGATGTTCCTGAGACCTGAGATGGCAATGTTTAGAGAATGTTCTCCTTCACCTTTAGAAGGAACATTCTGGGAGCCAAAAGAAAGTGTCCAGCTGAAAACATTAACAGAACATCGCACTGCATATTTTCAGAATGTCCAGCTGGGTTTGCATTTAATTGTAATCCTGCTGGTAATCACTCTTATAATACACCTGTAACCTGATTAATACCACTTCGTTACCACCTATCACAGTTAATCCAGATGAGATATTCAGCTTCCTAGCAGAAACATTAGCTATCTGGCTTCCTTCTGCATTAGTCAGCTAGCAGGAAACAAAAACCATAATTCATTCAATATTTCAGACAACCCTCAAGTATCAGCCCCATAGCTCTGATAGTTTTTAAAAGACACACCATCATAAGGTGTTAGTATGTTCACAGCAGAATGGGTATTAACTTTTATTTTCACTGTAGTGTCCGTGTTAATTAGCAACAGTTTTCTTGTGTAAGACTGAACTTTTGCTCTTTCTGTTTCTTCCCACACACGACACACACCAAGTATACACTGCAGTATATAAACCCTTCATCATGTATTCATGAGGCTAATTCTTACAGGCTGCATTACTGTGGGGAGCAGGAGACTTTCCTAGAATCCAGAATAAAAAACTTAGATGATTCTCAAACTTTGGATGATCCCCAGTGAAAGTGGGTCAAGCTGTCCTATAGTCTTCCGAAAAGGATTAGAAATGCTCTTGGTCTCAAGGTCTGTCATGTTATATTGAAAGAGGTTCTTGGATAAAGGGAGACCAAATGCCCTTGAAAACCGCAAATGATCATTTCCAAGCATGCACGTTTCCGAAAGGCACTGGACAAATGTTAACTGCTGTCCAGCATGTTAACTTATCTATTCTTCCATTCACTTATAACAGCACAGCCATGGAGACTGCATGCCCCAAAGAAGCAGTGGTAAGAACAACAATGACTATTATATAAATGATATAAATGATATAAATCATAAAAAACAAAGAGGTGCACAGTCCCTTATCCTACCGTCCCATACCCATAAACACTGGGAGTTCAGCATCATACTTCACCACTTTTCTCGTCAAGAGTGTCTATTTATATCTCTTTGTTGTTTGCTGCTGTGTGTTTTCTTGCCAGGAGCAGGTGGAGAGCTTCAGCCATAGTTCTGTTTACTGTTCCTTACATTGATTTACCTGAAAGCAGGACCTCCAACATGAATGACAGGGCAGCGGTGCTTCTTTATTCTCTCATGTTGGACTGATGGCAAAAGCGATGCTACAGTGACTCACTATCACCTTTTGAGGTACAAAGTGATTTAACAACAGGACAGGCTGGGGCTAGCTGGTTAGCATGCTAACTTCAGTAGATATCTCTGTGTCATGTCTTTGTCATGCCCTGACACCGCCAATCTCCCAGACTCCATTCCCCAGAGTGCACTACCCGATGACATCATCCTCACATGTCCCCCATCATCCAATCACACATCTTATCGGGGTAACTAAATCTGTATATCGCCACTGTCCAGTGAAAACATGTGTCTCCAGTTTTTGCTTTTGTTTTATTTGTGCATCATTTGAACATAGCATCTGCTGTGTACATTGTGTAAATTTCATGATGAATGGACCAACAGAAATGTGCCAAAACTGCTTGAGAAGAAATCTTAAATTAGCTCCTTGCCCTGTCCTGTACAGTCGCCACTTTGGGTTAATATTAATTGTTTAAAAATTGATCATTGTTTTTCACTGGACTGCAACACTTACCTTTCTCACCATCTCTGGATTTAACCATCCTGTTGTTCAGTCATTACCCAATGTGACTAACAACAAATACTCTCATATGATTTTGAACTGAGGGGATGCTTTATTGTGGACATTAATGGAATTATTGTTTTGGTCTTGTTTTGTGGAAAAACATTCTTTACTGTTTTTCCACATTCTGATGTTACAGAAATGGGCAAATTCAAACCTGCTAATAAGATGTGGATATAATCTTTTTTTTACTTTATTGCCAATAATTGTGCTTTGTATTATACCATTCTCTACAGAACCTTTCATTGTATGACACATTGAAGAACCTGTAAAGGAGATGTGTGATAAACCTTTTTCTAAAGTTTAAGGAAGCCCTAGGAAGAAGGAGGTAGGAGGAAGCCCTAGAGGGTTCTTTAAAAGGTTCTTCACAATCATGCATCTGTTCTTTAAACATGGCTCCTTAGGGAACCAAAACTGGTTCTCGTTTGTGGTGGCTTAAGTGGGATTTTATGGACCATAGATGCCTCTCAGCCCCCCAAATAAAATAAAAAAAACAATTGTAGTAAGTAAAAATTGAGACAATTAGTAGTAAAATGGAGTAATTTGCTTGTTTATTTGCTGTTGTTGTTTATTTGCTTGTTTACTTGCTGTTGTTTACACTGGACTCCCTATTTAAGATTTTAAAATGTTAAATAGTGAATCTCATGTTGCAGATTGTGAAGGCTGCCATGAACAAGATGAGATACATTATTAAGAAGAGTGAGTCAAATAGATGTCGTTGTAGTGCTGATGGATTCTGACTGGTTTGGTATGCTGTTATATGTCTGTGCACACAGCTTTGGTAGTATCTATATGGGGCCTATTAAAGATTTTTAAGAGGGCCAGGCAGTACCCACCCATTACCATGTGCTCCTGTGCGCTTGACCCCTCTGCCCTTCCAGTAATTATACCAATGTCTATTTTTAATAATGTCAAATTGAAATGAGTAACTCTGCACTTTTTAAGGAGTGTGGATTGAAGCTTTGCCTTCAGCTGTTGATCCACAATGTCACTCTCTTACTCCAATTTCTGAATTAGGTTTTAAAACCTCCATCTAATTCCCTCTTGTAGAGACTGGAACTCACAGCAGATTCTTTTCTCTTTACGTGGCCACAGCACACTACAAACTGAACTAAAGCTTCCTTAACTCGTCACATGTGCAACTAAAATGAATATGATCACACAGATGAATGTGGTCAGCTTTAATATGAAGTGTCATACAGATGTCAGGATTCTGTCAGAGCCTGAAATGGAGCACATGGGCTGTAATAGAGCACGGTGACAGCTAAAGTAATGAACCTGCATTGAGGCTGTTACCAAAATTAGCTTAGCGCTGTTGAATATAGAGAGTCTTTCATGATGCTTTATTTTATGGTTATTTCACATTTTGCTGAGCGACTCCCTCGTTTCTTCGGGAGGAGGATGACACACACACACACACACACACACACACACACAACCATTTCTAGGAGCCTTTAGCTGTGTGAGATTGCTTCTTGAGGATATCTAGACTGTCAGTCAATCAGCCGCACTCTCACATGGCTCTGTGGTCATACTGACAGTGTGACGGATGCACAGGTTTGCCGAGCTGACATTGCAAGGTGAGCGAGAGCAAAGTTTTCCCAGCAGGTTAGAAGCTCTTGTCTGTATTTTCAAACAGTGGCATCATTTTGCAATGTAGATTACATTTCTGTAGCAAATAAATGCAAACGCCGCGTGTTTGCCTTTCCCAGGAAATAATAACGTGTGTTGAAAGTAAACTCCCAAAGACATCTTCATCAGCATCTCAATGAAGATGATGACAGTTCCTGAGAGCTCTACAAAGAGCCAACGGTTCACTTGTTACCTGCACTAAAGGGATTACAGGGAAGGTTCGTTCAAAGAGATGCAGCAGGGTGTTAAACTGACAGGATGTATGCTGTCCTGTATTGAACATTCAGCTAGCTCACGCGTAGTCCTTTGAACTGATCTGATTTCCCCCCCTTTGCAAAATCATAGGCTATATGTCACAATGAGAAACTGGTTAGTTAAAATAAGCATGGTATTTGAAGGCAGCCACATGCTGCAGAGGGAGAATGAGAATGGCAGTCGATGCTGTCACAGTCCAGCAACCCAGACATTTTCTTGTCACTCAGTTCCTGCAGATTTTGTAGTAGAGGTGGAGGAGTGATACCAGGCCTTCTGGACATGTGACAACAAACCGTTCATCTTGGCACTGACCACGGGGCCTCCATACACGGATTGGTTGGTCATCTGACATGTCACTTAAGATGACTTGCTGCCATTCTGAGTCACTCCTTGACAGTCACGACACCATTGATGCTGACGTGGTGTTAAGGGCGGTTGTTGTAACAGTCATTGTACATATAGTCCTGCATCGTGCAGCCGCCTGCCAGTGGTGCTGGCACTCACAGGATGACTCATGGAGGCATCATGCTCACTGATTGTCTGCAGTCGTAGCTGTTGAGTCAGTCAGGTACAGTGATAAGGTTTCTTATGTCACATGCGTGGCTGAGCGTGAAACTTTAATTGTTTGCATGTCACACAATGTCAAACCTAACCACCAAGATCCATGCCTGTCGGTTGATTCCTTCCGGGTGCAACTACTTGAGCAACTATTTATTGAAGGATGAGTGTAGTATCTGAATTTGAAATGGTGTTGAATACAGGAATTAGATTTTTATCCTCTCCATACAGTATTATCCATGAATTCTGTTTCCACATATCTTATTTCATGGATGTGTTTGGTCATAGCAAAAAAAAAGGTCCATTAAAGTTTAATTCCTGTCTTATTCCACTGAAGTCCTAGATTACAGAGCATGCCATGTGCTTGACAGAGCTTTATTAAGAGGAGACATCTTGAAGCGATTTAGTTTGAATCCAGTCAAATCAATGAATGTTAACTGTATAGGAACAGTTAAGCTGCCTTTTGATAGAATTAATGTGAGGCACTACATTTTACACATTTGTAAGGCTGTAAGAACCTTGGCTGGCTTAATGTGGCTCATTGATTTATGCCCAATCACTTGGATAAATTAATTGCTCCAGTAGTTTATAGCATATGGACATTTATCTAGACAGGCATTTGGCAACCCAGGTCCTAGTCTTCCTTTGTGTTATGCTGAGTTTGAGGAAGTGTTTGACTCACAGCCATGCTAAAAAGGTTTGTGAGATGTATAAATCAGGATAAATAGTGTTTCCCACACATGGGCCCTGAAAGTACACTGGTAGTCACAAAAATAGATTTTGTCCCATTTCTGCAATATTGGATATAATGAATAAACAAGGGCATGCTTTGCAAAATATGAGATGCGGCCTCAGCTACACGTGCTTCAATGTTTCTACAGTTTCTCATATGTTACTGGACCTTTTAGTACTGGAACTTGTACTAAACACTTTCAGCCTTCTATGGTCAGATGAGATCAAAATAGAACTTTTGGCAGTAAACAGCAGAGGTGGATTTGGTGTAGACACAAGGATAGCCGTGCAGAAAGGGTCATCCTTCTCACTGTAAAGTATGATGATGGATCTGTGATATTGTGGGGCTGGTTTTCTTCCAACTTATTCAACTTATTAATAATTCATTGTAGTTTATTCCCTGAGACCAAAATTAGAGCTAAATTCAGTATGAAAAGAATAAAAGCTTTCTAAGGCCAAGCAGTACAGTACAGATCTACCCAGCTTTTTGTACAACACACCTACATCATAGGAGTGGGACATTAATCTCATTCTCATTACCCTTTTAACATACAGTCTCAGGCAACTAATAATGGCAGATATCAAAAGACCGTAGGTGTTTTTACTTAGTAAGTAACTCACTTAATTTCTTTTGTATTAAATTGTATTAAACTGTTCCTTTAAATACAGGGCATCAGACAAACTATGCAAAAACAAAGTCGTATATATTGTTTTTTGTTTGCAAAAGCTCCTGTGATCTGAGAACGACCTGTTCTGTTGCCTGTAATGTTCCTCTGGGCAAGGAAAGCACTCTGTTTAGCAGCTCAGTACGCTAACATGAAGCACCTCTCATGCTCCATATCTGCACAGCTGCCACATGAGTGCTCATATTCCTGCACAAGCTCAGCATTTTACCATTCTCTTCATTATATACTGCCGTTTCTTTTTTTTATTTATTTTTCCTCCCGTGTTCTCCCCCCCGGCCACAATGGTTTGGGAAAAAATATGCTAAGCATGCATAATGGCAGAGCAATCAATAACACGCTGCATGCTTTCAGCTTCTTGCATGCACATGAGACATCATAGGGTGGATGAATGGGCGGTGGTTTCCTGCACAAGCTTATATTCCTGCGTAAGCACAGCTCCTCCACGTATTCAATGATAAGTGCAAATACAGAGCCCTCCAGAAATACTGACACTCCTAATAAACATAAGCAGAAATGGTTATAAAAATATTCTTTATAGTTTGTCATTTTGATCTTTCATTCAGAGTATTAACAGAGGTTAACAGAAACCTTTGTTTACACTGACTGAGGTTCACTGATACACTAATTAAATATTATACTGAATTAAACAGTGCGCTGCATGCTGTCAGCTTCTTGCATGCTCTGTGGTGCTCCGGTGGTGGTCCTGACCATTGAACAAAGTATACAGAGAATCAGATGGACTGCAGTCTGTAATTGCAGAACTACAAAGTACTCCTATATAGTAAGTGGAGCTGGTAAAATGGACAGTGAGTGTAGATACAAGGAGGCGGTTTTAATGTTATAGCTGATGGGTGTATATCCCTCTCTATATTATATGTTGTTTGAAAGTTCACCTGAGTGATAAGGAAAACCCAGTTTGGTCAGCCAAACTTCCTGTTTCAGGGGGTATAAATATTAAGTGACACACATGCCTAATTCCTATACTATGAACAAGACTAGAGAATACAGCAGTGAGCTACACAAATCAGAAGCTGCTACAAGAATTTCCCATTTCCACTATCGGGCCAATAACTAAGCAACTTAAAGCAACTGAACATATTAAGAATCTGCTGGGAGGTAGACATATGTCTTTAGCTTTGTCCCAACTCAGGGGCTGCATCCTTCAGGGACTGTAGTTTAAGACTCATTAAGTCACACCAGCACAACTTGGTTGTCCCATTGCAAAGCCTCCTTCGTATGCATCCTTTTTTTCCATGACAGTAAAGGATCCAACCCGTGGATGCCCTGAATTGGGATTGGTCAGCATACTGACTCCACACACAGTGAGGAAAACTATCCAAGTACCCAAAGAATCTCCAAGGATCATGGTTGGTGAATTACAGACATTAGTGGGGTCTTGGGGTCAGAATAACCTCAGTTGTTCAGAAGTGTTGCCAGAAGAAAGCCTCTACTGCCAAGGGCCAACAAACTCAAGCACCTACACTTGCCCAGATGTTACTAGAGCATTCAGTGGGAGTTGGTTTATGGGCAGATGAGACCAAAACTGACCTTCTGTGATATATTGAGGTAAATCTGTGATTCTTTAGGGCTCAGAACAACCTATTAAGATACAAAATTCCTCTGTTGAAGAGTTGAAGATCTTTAGATTTTTTTTTTTAGATTAGATTCAACTTTATTGTCATTGTGCAGAGTACAGGTACAAGCCAATGAAATGCAGTTAGCATCCAACCAGAAGTGCAAAATACATTATTATGTACATAAAGTGCAAAACAGAATGACTGAAATGAGATTTTTGTACATGTGGTGGTATATAAATAAATATATAGAATGTATGTGTACACAGAATGTGGGATAAGGGGGTGGTGTATAGAATAGAATATGATTTACTATACATTTATACAGTAATGAGTGAAATGCAAGATTGCACAGAGCAGCATATGATGAGCAAGTTGTAACAGTGTAAGCAATAACTACAGGTATAAATAGTGCAATATGAACAGAATTGAGAATATAAATAGAACTGTACAGGTATGAAATAAAAAAAAAAAGATGTGCAGAATGAGTAGTGCTTGGAATCTGACCTTGGAGACCTTGGAGTCTGAATGATTATGGCCTGTTGGGGTCAGGTTGGAGCTCATTCGAGTCTTTTGCCAGGTAGTGTACATATGCACATATTACATAAAAGTACAGGAATGAATCCTCTATATAAAGGAAATGTATGGTTTATAGGGGACCTATTGTCTACTTTTCTGGTTTTCTGGACCTTGGAATCTGAAGAGGCCTCAGATCCCTGGTGTTCTCCAATCCCATTAAGCATTATACATTACTGTACTTACACGCTGTTTTGTGCATGTTTACCAGAGGTACTGGTGGAGGGTACTAAAGGTCCACTATAGGTGAATGGTAAAGCAGTAACCTTCTGTCCCATCTCATCACAGAGAAATATCTCCACCTCAGATGACAATGAAGTAGTCATGATTGTTTGAAAGCTGGTACCAAGGGACGCAGTGTTTATGTGAAGGCCTACCTGTTTTAATTAGAGAGCCATGCTTTGATAAACACAGCTGCGGGCTTGTTTAGTTCCAGCGAAGCCAGCGCTAAGCCAGCTGTGGGACAGGCTTCCCTGTCAGCTCCACAATCCTCCCCAGCAGAGAGCCAATCAGTCCTTCTCTCTTGAGAACAGCTGGGCTGCTGAGAGTTTATTTATTTTTACATGTTAGCAAGCAGGCTCCAGCTTTATGCACAGACTCTGAACAGTTTAGACTCAATAGAATTAGTTTGTTTTTGTGTCATAAGACATTTTTTTACCATGGAGATAGTCATTAGCATCAGCCCTATTCATTTCAGTGGGAGATACACCAGCGGACAAATGATTTGTGTTTAAAGCCTGCTGTTTCATGAGTGAGGACATCAAACTATGAAATAATACTTATGTATTAATGTAGTGCATTTAAATTCTGAGTAATCAGACTTTGGCTTGTTGTCAGTTCATTGTTTATCTGGTATACTAATAAATTCCTTTCACTCATTTCACTCATTTTCGTTGTTTCTTATTGTATTGAGTCAAATCTGTTAGAGCTCCTGTGTCTTTAAGCCCCACGTCCCACCGAGTCAACTTGCCCACCAATCAAAAAATCAATTGCCAGAGCAACATTTCTTGTTTCCTGCGTCTTCTGGTGTATAGGACGCGCATATGAAACAAATGACTTCAGAGATTCAGTTTTGTTTTGCTATTTTGCACTTTATTTGAGAGAAACTGTCAGATAAAGACAGTTGGAGGGAATCTACAAAGAAACGAGCTTTTCAACACCAAGAGGATCTGTACCATTTGGCCACAAGGGCCACTCTTGACCAGCTAAATGTTGTCCCTCCACATTTCACATGCTAAACTGAACAGAGTCATGCAGGATTTTACAGCCTGTGTTTGCAAACAACTGCAGACGTTTTGTGTAGTGCAAAGCCTTCCCTCACAAACGCCCCTGCAGGCTTTACGTCTCTATCAGCAGAGGCTGCAGTACTCATGTGTGACTTGTCTTCTGTGATGCATGAAACAAATCTGCTTCACACACAGACCAGTCGAGGCTGGTCACTGGTGCGAGATAAATGGTACACTGCAAACATCACAGAGCTTAAGCAAACATGCACACGAGCATACCACTGCATATACTGCACGCTTACACACTCACCAACACGAGTGCACGGTGCAGATGCTCAAAAAAAGGAATCCATTACAAATGACTTCTCTCAGACTGTAATAGGATTAGTTTTCTTATTACTTCCCTGTAAAATGTAACGTCATTACTCGCCTTACTTCTACATTTACTTATACGTCATTTAGTTAATGCTACTGCCTGGAAATAAAATGAGTCTGGCCTGTTTAGGTGAGATTGGAGCTCATTCTTCTTCAGCATAGAAATCTTTATCAGTTTCATATTAGCATAACTAGATTCTACGTTTACGGCACTCGGATCATGCCGTTCGAATCCACATTATGAGTCTGTGGCAGGTAGTACATATATGCACAAATTACATAAAAGAACAGAAATAAATCATCTATTTAAAGGAGATTTACAGAGGTTTACAGAGGACATATACTTTTCTGGTTTTCCCTGTTCGTTTAGTGCTATAAAGTTTGTTTTGTGCATGTAAATGATCTGCACAGTTATAAAGCCCAAAGTCAAAGACATATCAGAGTGACTAATTCTTTTTCTTCTTCTTCTTCTTCTTCTTCTCATTATTATTATTATTATTATTATTACATGGGTTTCTCATGAAGTCAGTAAATAATTCATTACACTACTTTGTAACCACACTGCCGTAGTATGTTGCACTGTACTGGAGTACTTTTAAGATTAAGTCTGGTAATCAATAATATTCAGAAAGTGAAACAGTTGTGGGCTGGAGGTTAGGAAACCAAGCCATGTTATCAGTTCAATTCCTTGAGCCAACAGAAACATCTGAACTGCCCTTGAACAAGGCACCTAACCCCCAACTGCTCCCTGAGTACTGTGGATAGGGCTTCCCACTGCTCAAAAGTGTGTGTGCGTGCGTGCGTGTGTGTGTGTGTGTGCGTGTGTATGTGTGTGTGCGTGTGTATGTGTGTGTGCGTATGCGTGTGCGTGCATGCGTGTGCGCGCGCGTGTGCGTGTGCGTGCGTGTGCGTGTGCGTGCGTGTGTGTGTGTGCGCGCGTGCGTGTGCGTGCGTGTGTGTGCGTGCGTGTGTGTGCGTGTGCGTGTGTGTGTGTGTGTTTCGCTTCATGAATGGGTTAAATGTGGAAGGCATATTCCTCTGTGTGCACAAATAGTAAAAAATGTCCCCAAACTCTCTAATCAGAGAAGGATGGGCTGCAGTCTCTAACTCTACTCCACCAAGATGGATCCACAAAGTATTGGTTTCAAGAAAAGTACTAGAATTTAGTCCAATGCAATCAGGTGCCCGGCACACATCATAGGTGTATAGGGACTATGTTGCAATCCCAATTACTGAGTGACTGTGATATGCTCTCAGTTATAGTCTAATTTCGTCTGGGAGTAAAGTTATGAATATTATTTATAGTGGGTTATTCATTTTGATCTTTCAGCCACTACAATTTAAGATGTTAGACAGATGTTTGCAAGTTGTACCTTCTTAGATGAAAAGGCCTTATTCCCAATGCACCACTCTGACACCACTCATCAAGGAAAGTTAGGCCGTTGCTGAATCTTATGAAATAAGTTGCTTTCCAGTTTGACTATGTGAAGCGCGGCGCATATTAGGCATAGACAGAGCATTGACTTTTTAAGCATCTCCCTCGTGGCCGTGCGGCCCACTAAATGAAATTGAATAATTACTAATCCAAATATTTTTCAAAGGTTTCAGTTTCACAGAAATAGCGAGCGGCAACTGGGGCTTTTGTTAACAATCAGAAGAAGTGAATTGAATTTAACTTCCTCCGCTATGGAAGAAACTCATGAGCTTAATTGCATTACACAGTCTCAAGGGAGGCTTTGAAGGGCTTGCAGAATGGCAAAGCTCCTTAGCCCAACTGTTTCTGCATGCAATAGCATTGCTGAACCTGTTTCCTTCTAACCACCTAAATATCAAATTGTTTGCATAATGTGTTATGATAATGTGTATGTCGTACACATTGTCGGTGTAAGGCTGCCTAGATACGCTCCATAACTCCACACAGTCGCCATTCATTTGCTGCAGGCTGTGATGTAACATTCCATGGACTTCCCTACAGCCTACCCTACAGCACTGACATAGTGACTCTGCAATGGATGTTTTCTTATATGTTAGGTAACTTAGATTCTCAGATCCAGGACTGCTTATCTGAACAGGATGTTCCAACTCTCTTTGCAACCGATGCATTGGTTTGCCCATTCCAGAAGGTGCTGGAAGATCCCCATTGGCCTTGAGCGTCACCCAGCACTCTGCAGGACGCAGAAGGACACTGGGAAGGTCTGTGGATCCGTAGCCGTCAGGGGAACAGGATAAAAATACTCTGCTGACAAGTCAATTAATCAGGTTTTCAAGGTGCTGCAGTGGAAGAGACTGGTAAAGAGGTGGAGAGCGATGAGTTTACAGGCTCCTGGTGCGATGGAGTTGGTAACTTATCCTATGGACAGTAAAAGGCTTAGTGAATAGATTCCACAGCAAATCATTTTAATATGTGCACCATTAATAAAACAGATACGCCATGAGAGCACAAGTCCCCTAATAGCAGAGCAAGTTGTCATTCCTTTGCATCATTTTTGACGAAGGAAGATGAAGAAATAAAAGCTGTGTTAGTTGTGTTGAGAGTGCTTGATGTGGTTAGAGAGAAAGACCCTGTAAGACACGCACAGTAAAAGGAAAAAGGGAGAGAGAATAGAATAGAATGGAACAGATCTCCTTTCCCCTTTGTTCATGTTTTAGTATCATTTTCACACAGCAGCATTTTGCCCAAACTTCATGATGAATGAACCAATAGACATGGTCCAAAATCGCTTGGAAAGGAATCTCATTACATTAACTTACTTTGAAGGAGCAGTGTGTAAGATTTAGAGGGGGATCTATTAACAGAAATGGAATCCAATATGCAAAACTATGATGTTTTCATTAGCGTAGAATCACCTGTAGCTACAAATCTGTGTGTTTTCATTAGCTTAGAATGAGCCCTTCATATCTACAAAGGATCAGGTCCTCTTCCAATGAAGGCTGCTATGTAGAGCCACCTTTCTGCTACAGATAGGACAAACCACCCACTGGGTGTCAACAGAGAATGCTCGTAGGACCAGTGCTGGCCAACCATAACAACTTTGTGTGTGAGAACTCAAATTTTGATGATCGAACTAATTAGCACAAAAAGCACAAGATCACGTAAAGGAGGGTGAATCTTAATCAAACAAGTGAAAACAAAAAGTAGTAAAGTGATTTGTGACAGGCCCTGTGGGCAGAAAGCGTGGGAGCCACTGTTGTTTCTGGGATAGGGAAAGGTGGGTGGAAGGTTTAGTTGCAATATGCAGCCTAACCATTAGAGGTTACATGCTGTTCCTTTAAAGGTAAATAACATTTTTATTTAATTAAAAAAAAAAATCCCACAGTGGGGAAATTTAGTCTCCACATTTAACCCATCTGTGAAGTGAAACACCCACAAACACACTCACTAGTGAACACACACTAGGGGACAGTGAGCACACTTACCCGGAGCAGTGGGCAGCCCTATCCACGGCACCCAGGGAGCAGTTGGGGGTTAGAGGCCTTGCTCAAGGGCACCTCAGTCTTTACTGTCAGTTCAGGGAATCGAACCAGCAACCCTCCGGTCACAAGCCTTGTTCCCTAACCTCCAGCCCACAACTGCCCAAAATTCAAAAGACTGCCCCACAACTTTCCATTTCAAAGTTCAAGTTTAAATCTACCATTTTGAAGATACATGCACCTTTTCTTTGATAACTAAAAAAAATCGTCTCCAGCAAATTCGTGTTATTATAAAATCCAAAGCTTACTATATACAGTATTTAATCCTTTATGTGGATCGTGTTTATGTAGAAAGATTTTTTATGTGAATAATGCTTATCAGTTTTCACTGGTTGGTTTCTATGAGACTTGCTGCTCATATGATTTGTCCCCTCACATGTATGTGACTATAAAACCTCTATGTGTGTGCTGAGGCAGCTTGAGCTTGCACTAAGTTATTCTTTATTGTTTCTGCCTGGTTAACATCATGCTTCAAGGATGTTCACCTTGTTTCTAATTAGTGTGTAGGACTTTTTCGGAACTAAACACCGTAAAAGATTTTGCCTTGGCCAATTAGTATCTTGCTATTTAAAATGTCTCATGGTAATGTATATTTCCCTTTTAGATCCATCATGTGCAGCTAACCAAAAATGCATTTGACAAAACTCTTAAAAACACTCAGGTTAATTTAAAACACCAAGTGCTGCATTCAAATGGACTGAGCCTCACCACCCTGCTTCATGGAAGAATTTGAGCTGTCAATCAATCCCTGTAACAACAAGGAGACGTGAGGCCCCCTGTAGGAGGTGCTGTCAGGTCAGCGTGATCTCGTCAGTGCGGAGGACAGAATGTCAAGGAGTTCCAGAGCAGTAACCACAGATGAAAGATTTGGCTGTGAGAGGTAGTGCAATGACAAGCCTCTGGTGCTGGATTGATCAATACAACAGCTAACCAGAAGAGTCTGTAGTGCTGACTCAAGACTTGTGTACACTAGGATGGTTGTACTCTGATCTAGTGGTGGTTTTTTGGGATAAAGTCAGTGCCGCTTACCAGTATAAAGTGTTTGGCTTGGACAACTTTGCTTTAGGAGTTCCACCTTGACTGGAGATGTTCATACTAAATAGGGTCACAGGACCAAAAAAAAAAATACTGGTGTTTTTAAGGTGGTAGTGACTTCAGGCTCCTGCAGAATAATTGGGCTATGATTACCTGTTGGCTGTGTGATGGGATTTATAGACTGAGAAGAGGTGGTACAGTGTAGTGAATGTCTGGTTGCATGTGTGGAAAATGGTCTAAGCAGATGTAAATGACTGGCAAAAAGGAGTGACCGCATTTAAGTGTGCCTAAAGCCATAGTGTGAAGGAAGTAGCTGAAGGTGGAAGCGTATGGTCATACAGGTCTATCAGCAGTGGCAAAAATCCCAGTCTACTGGAAATTCTCCTCAGAAGGCATCCACCAAGTTTGGCCCAACTGCAAAATTACAGCTGTTATTCATGTATCAGTCAGAGGTCACACATTTTTGAGTTTTTTAGCCAGGCTTTAAACATGATCAGCATTATTACGGTTATTCATTTTTGTGCTATACTTAATGCTGCATACCTTTTTTTTCCACAAGTCTCCAATCACTGAATTGCCTTCTTAGATCTTCTAAATGTATTCGCACTTCAATATGTAAACACTCAACTTCATGTCATATCATCATACTGCTCCTCGCTTCTAAGTGAAAACCACATCTGATATGTCCTATACAAACTCAGTAGATGATCTTGCAGTATCGCTCACTTGCAATATCGTCCTGCAAACAATGGTCAGCGCATACTGCTAGCTAGCACTGTACACTGTAGTGACCAGACAGTGATCGGAGGCCCTTTCTGCTGACACTGAGGCTGAGATGTAAAGAGCAAGCAAAAGTATTCAGGGCCTCCATTACTACTCATGATGGATGATCTCCCAGACAGAACGCACAGTCAAAAGTTCTTTGCTCCACCGTTATATATTGCTGTATTGATTTCTGAGCAGACGCTCGATGAAAGGCTCTGAGCTGCCCCTTTGATAAAAACTCTCACTCATCGCCCTGAGTGTTCTGGGGTAAACTGGCGGTGACGTGAGGTCCGGCACAAGGAGACTTCAATTTGTTACCAATCACTTTGTACTGCCCTATTGGATTACATTCAGTGCCATGGCCATTACCGATCTATGTGTTATTCTCGTTTCTGTGTACCATCAGGCATGAAATTCGTTTGCATTCAAATGGTGGCTTTCTGTCTTTAGAGGCGATGTGACATTATGTTGAAACAGGCAGTTTAGGCACTGATTGATTTCTTAAGCACCCCCGCCTTGAGAGGCTTCAAGATTGGATCACTGGATTTGAATAGTATAACAGTTCTCTGTAGTATTTCATCCTAACAGTTACATAATCTAATACTGTGAATATAGTAATGGAATGCAGTGAACATGCAGGCCAGTTCTTCTGGTGAAAGCAATGTAGACAAAGAATCACCTCTGCTTTGGTGAATCTAGCCTTAGGTGAGTTAACACCACTTTGTGTCAGATAATCACTTTACAATGAAGCTGACAAACTAATTAATGTTTCACTTTGCATGTAGCTCTGTGTTTTTATACAGCAGGATGGAAGGAAGCTCATCGAAGAAAGAGTACTTTGTTTGATTAGCTATTCGCCAGCTTCCAAGGTCTTGTCTTTCAGCGACTATAGTGGGGAAAAAAGGATACCATTCAAAACACAGCTGCTCTGCTAAGTTTGCAAGCTGTACAGTTCTGATTTTGTGAGAAAAGAGTGCTGAAAATCCCTCCTTCGGTAAAAGTATTGTTACTGCAGTGATAGTAAGCTCACTGGACCCAAAAACCAGTCACCTGTGACAGAAACATAGCTCCGTACTCCATCAGCACGAATAACAACTGCAATTTAATTTGGCATGAGCTGGACAAGTTTCTGGATGTTGGCCACCTCAGTGTTCAGCGCTCTTGTATAACAGTTGGGCTAGATTTGGTGGATGCCTTTCTGTAGACTGGGATTTGTGTGTGATTTATCATTAACATCTGCTTTGATATACAATTTCCACGCATGGAACGAGAGATTCACTGCACTGTTCCACCTTTTCTAAATCTATGAATCCTGTTGCACACCCCACAGGTATTCATAGCCCATCATCCTTGTGCAACACCATCTGCAGGAACCTGAAGTCACTACCACCTTAAAGGTGACTAATTTGTTTGTCCAGTGAGCTAAAAAAGTAATGGTATTAATAAAGGAAATGACTTAGTTAAGAGTAAAGAAGTCACTTTATTACTATTTGAATTGAGTTGCTTTTTTGTAAATCCACAATCACAGTCAGAACGGATTTGACTTTCTGATGTCACTGGAAATAATCTGTACAGACGAAACTAATGCAAAACATGATATTACTCCTATGATGTTGGTCCTGAGTGCTGAGACTGATCAT
Organism: Prochilodus magdalenae; assembly: GCA_024036415.1. Lineage (NCBI taxonomy): Eukaryota > Metazoa > Chordata > Actinopteri > Characiformes > Prochilodontidae > Prochilodus > Prochilodus magdalenae. Next base: position 430,122 of record JAMWET010002920.1, read on the forward strand.
GCTATGCTCTGATAGTGCTTATTACATTTATCTGCCTGTGTACTGTGTACGGTGTAAGGTCTGCATTAAACTGCACACATTTTATGGTTAGATGACTGTATTAGGCTTAAAGCAGTTTAGAATTCCAGAAAGTCTGTAGAAAGTTTATTGCTGTTTAATCAAGTCTATTTTTTGGTTTGGCCTTTAAGAAAAGCAAGTATTACTTAATTAAGAGTGAACATGGCAGTGAGATTCATATTTTGTAGAGATTTTAGCATAAACTTGTAGCTCCATGAACATTTATGAACGTGTCCAAACTTTCAGAGACAGTAGACATTACATGCACAGCCGCTTAGCTGTATAAATGAACTGATACCTGGTTAGAGCATTGCTACCATTAACAGCAGCAGCAATTTATCCAATTTGAGTTTCTTCACTGAAATGCACAGATCTTCCTCTGATAATCTGATTAATTCTAATCTAAAACTGTTTTTACTTTATCTGTCTGTAAAACAGCTAAACATCCTCAGTTAACAAGCACAAAGATGATCAGAGAAGGAAGAGAGAAAAGAAGTGCAAGAAAGAGAGGGGCTGCATTCTGTGATTAACTGACAAAGGTGTGATGGTGTAGTATCTCAGTGGGGTCAGACTGAGTGGTGAATGTTAACCCTCACAGTCTCACAGCACACTGTCATGCAATTTTGTAGCTTGCCACTCACAAAACATGGCACGTCGTTCAAAACAAATGTGTTTTAAGGGAGTTGGGCACAGCAGGTGCAAATCACATTACTACCATGTTATACCTATTATACATTATACATTACTGAATTCACTAGCCATAGTGCTGGCCCCAAATCGACTTACAACCTCCACCTGCAGTCTGATTAGATCCCTGTTTAGGAATGTAAGTCTAATAAAACCGACAGTGAAAAACAAATTAAGTGCAATGGATTCATAGGCCTGTGTATATGGCTGAGCTGTATTAGCCTCGTACGACTGTTTACCTCCAAAACGGAGACAAATCTGTTGCCTTTAATTAACATGGGTAAACTACCTATGGACTGACACCTGTTTACTAACTAAATAGCCACCAGTGTATTCTAAAATACCTGTTCCAAACACAAGCATATCCACAGATAGGTAAATCATTTGCTCATCCAATTAAAATTCACCATTTCAGCTATTTTCTTTTCAGCATTCATAATTAGTCATTTTGTCACTAGTCATCATATATTTTTAGTGTTGTCTTATTGGGCATTTTAAATGTGTGGGTGTGCATGTCAGTGTTCCTATTCGTTGTTAAGCTGCCATGCCCGTTTTTGTAGCTGCTCTCAACAATACAAGACAAATCCTTGTAAATTATTGAATCTGGTTGCATAGTAGTCTAGTATAGTTTCACTGTTGAGTTTGAAACCTGGTTAATAGATTAGCCAGCTAGCTAGCAGGCTATAGTTGCAAACAGGCACCCTTAACCCCAGTGCATGCTGCCTCCACTATTGACACCAGCACATCTACCAACACTGAGCAAAGCGTTACTGCCTTTATGTCTGTCCTGCACATAATCCAGACACACCATCGTCCAGCTCGGCCGTGTTCACATCACATCCCAGCCAACTGTAATCATGTTTTGAGAATGGCCTTGTTTACAAACCCTACTTAGGGAAAACAGCATTGTTTTTGCTTACCAAAATAGTTCAAATGCCCACGCTAAGGTGCCATGCTTGTAGTGGTAACAGCTGACTCCTCAGGGTAGAGGCTGAGTAGTGAGAAGTAGAGTTGTCAGCATGTTTCAGAAGGCAGATTTATCAGCTGATAATAATAACACTGTTTTCTGTGGTTCATTTAGAAAAGAATGAAAGTTCAGATAAAGTCTGTTCCTTGAGTGTTTCGTTTCTCCACTATACTTGCTACTTATGAACATGTCACTATTATGTGACTCTGATTTGATTGGCTCAATTTCATTTAATTTATTTATGTTTAATGTCTTGAATTAATTAAATATATTTAATTGTTTTATATTTTAATTGTGTATATTTAATTTTTTTTTAAGAGTTGATACACTCATTATAATAAAGTATTTTACACTGTAATGGATATAAAAAATTAAAGTAGAGAATTAGAAGTACTTCATAAAATATTAACTCCATTTGAGTAGAAGTACTATGCACATTTTTATTGTACTTCAGAGTGTTATTAAAGAGAAGCTGTCCCTGAATACAGTAACAGGAGTAAATGTGAACGTAATTTGTGACTTTACACCTCTGGTGTTATACTGGGCCGGGTTAAGCTTACAGTGAATGATCAGTTAACACTCAAATCCTGACACCGTGGAGCCTCACACTGCAGCACATTCCCAGCTCAAAAAATCAAACCAGAAAGCAGGGAGTTTTAGTTAATGAGATTCTGCAGATATATCACAGACAAGCGAGCAATTTCTGCAAATCAAAAAGGGAAGATCCACATGAAATGGTTCTTTCTGGTGGGGTAGTCAAAAAGACTTCAGTAACTGTACAGTAGGAGGGCCTTTGCAAAGACATGGTTTAGTATTTCAGCAGCATCAGGAAGCCTCAGGGGGCCTGCAGATAAGATTTCTGTTATGTAATATATGTTGATTCTATTCTTTCCCATTCCAGCTGTCTTTTCATTTCTCATTAAAGCCTACTACCTGGGCCATATAGGCTACTGACATTCCACCCTTGTGCTGAGCCAGTTGGTTTAGGAGTACCCCATTCTCTTGATGTCTGCATCCAGGTCTCAACACAATATTGGTGGTTGTCCTATTTTCCACATGTCTTGGAGATTCTAGGGAAGGACATGGCTAGCTTGCAGAGCGCATCCATTCATCCTTAGTGTATTCATATGGATTCTTTATTCCTGGGCCAGCAAATGTTTGGGATTCTCTTTAGAGAAGTATCAGTGAAGATCTGAAGAATTTTGGTAGTTGACATTATGGTCCATCATGCCTGTACTCCATAGAGTAGAACTGGTTTGTGAACAATCTGACCTTGCAACAAAGGGACGGGTCTTTGGAGTACTCAATGTTCTTGAGCTATAGCTTCGTCCTTTGGGTTGACTGGCTCTGTATTACTGCTGTTGGCTTTGAGCATCTTAGTCTTCGCCTTGTGGATGTTAAGGCCAATCTGTTGCTGGTGTTTGGAACAGATGTCACAGGTCGACAAATTTTGTCCACTGGGTTCTTGTTTTAGGTTGTGAAATTCTTGATAATCCAGACAGTCAGTTCCAAAAGAAGAAATGGCAACTGGAGAGACCGTGTCTTGTCCCAGTACTCACCTCAAATCCATCGGTGAGCTGTCTTTCATGGAGCACTTTGGAAGTAACCCCTTTTTCAGTTCTCGATGATAATGGCAAGTCTGTCAAGTTGCACTGGCTCTTCTAAAGGGACAATTCTAGCTGTCAGCACAATAAATCAATGACTACTTTTCATTTTGTTTATTTTTTAAAGTGCCCTACACAGAAAGTGTTAGTGAAAGGTCATTACAGTGCAGAATGTATCTCCCATAAATACCATATAAACCTACTACTGGGGTTTAGGAGAGTGACCACTTGCAGCTAAGAAGCTTTTATTGAATGCATTTGTTTTCTATTCTGTTGATTGTTGCTTTTCATTATAAATGATTAAGCTCATCGTCAAAAACATAGTTACACAAATAGTTGCACCTACAACCACGAATGTGGACATTCTGAAAGCAGCCATGCCCACCATGAGTCTTCTGTTAGTATCGGCACCATTGGAACGGAATCTGCAGGTTTGGGAATATTCAAGCAACACTATTAGGAATGTCTACAACTCCATGCTGAGACGTCTGGCATGTTGCATCAGCAAACGTGGCTACCTGACGCCAAACTGTGAGACACTACTTCTGTATGTGCAGCTCAATAAGTATTGCCCATATCAGTCTAAATTTTATCATTTATTGTTCCTGGTAAGATTTATCTTCCTTCCCAACAGCACTGCAATCTGAAACTTCCTTCTGGGTGCAACTACTTTACTGGCAATGAGTGTATATTAAATTACAGGGAGCATAATCCTTACTTCAGCGATACTATCTGACCCAGCTAATCATTCATTATCGTATTCATTATCTCTAGAAGTGGAAACGGCACATGTCCTCATGTGAAAATATTCGGGAAGTTTTGGCAGAGAAGGCAATATGGCTTTTAAGAGCAGCATATTTCTTCCGCTTCATCAAAGTGCACTGCAAAATTGTTTGAACTGCACTTTGAAGTTGTCAAATCCCTGCTGTCAAGCACATTGTGATGGACCACTAGTTCCATCTGGCTCGGATGTGTTGAATCAGAGGAATTTTCTCCAGCTCTATTTGATCAGGTTGCGGGAAAAACAAAAAGCATATTGCTTTTCTAAGTGCAGTTTCCATCGTTTCTGATGCTATCAGTGAAACTGCTCTTGATTATTGTAAAACATGTGAATGTGAACAATATGATAACTGTGATCCACAGAGGTTTCCTTTTACACTTGCTTTTGTTTCGTGCTGTTTTTCAGCCTTAACAGCACTGTTCTCTACAGGCAATGATGTGGAGGAGTAGGGGGCTTTGTGTCCTTTAGTTGTCCCATGGGAGACACTGGGGCTCGAGCTCCTCTGGAGTTCATCCTAATTGTGCGTTTCTCACTACAACTCGGTTTGGTGTGGTCGGCAGGAAGAGAGCAGGAGGAGGGCGAGGGGTCGGTAATAAGTCAGCCTTTGATTCCTCCGTTTTCCCTAGTGACTGAGAGAGTGCCTGAGAGAGATACCTATTTGATCCCCACTCCGAAGCCACCACCCTGACAGTCAGAGAGCGGGCTGCATAGCAGCATAATGTAGGCCTTGGGCTTCAAGCAGAACTTTATCAAAGCCACGAGAGGGAGGGATTCGAAAGAAGCTGTCTGCCTGCATAAACGCATTAACCAGAAACTTTACAGTGCTCTGCTGCAGACCCAAGGCTGAGACGCTCCAGATTTTGGTATGTACCCGGTGTAAAGCCCCAGACTGTTAATGAATATCATTTATAGGATTGGACAAAATGCTATGAAAACCAGAATATATTAATCCAAATGATTTGGGCATTTGAATTTTAATGAGAAGCAAGCATGCACCTGCTCTATGTGCCAGTTTTAGATGAGACATACTGCTCAGTCAGGAGAGGTCAAGAAGGTCAGTGAGCAGATAAAAGAGAAGTCTTACTTTCTCTCCCACAATTGGCATAATATAACATATTGTACAATGCAGTCACATGCAAAAGTTTTGGCACCAAATTAAGTTTTTGCTACATTTAGCATTATGTTAACTTTGTACGTCAAAAACATTTTCTCATGTAAGTCAGTTTATTAGGGTCTGTTCCTCTTGAAATGTAAATTTGTGTAACAAATGCAACAAGCATTTGTCAGGTCTTGTTTCATAAGCAGCCATACCAGACATAATTTAAACCGTGATCTGTGCAAAAGGTATAGCATATTTTTCCCCCTTTGTGTAAAGCTTAAAATTGTGCCCTGAAGTTTACCATATGTTTACTGTTTTCAATTAGAAAATCAACAAAGCATTTACTGTAATTTGATCTTTTGTATTTGACTATTGATTAGACAGTGTTCATAGCATTCCACTGATGTTATGCAATAGTGCTGCCGCCATTTTGGTAGGCAACACTACATACTACTAATTCAGCAAAGGCAGTATAGCCTGCTTTTTAAAGTGTGATATAATACATTTTAGCATTTCATTTTTATATAATATACTTTGTTTAAGTTGTGGCTGTAGTGATAAATGTAGTGATGTGTAAACAGGCTTGCATCTGCTCTACTGTGCCACTCATTAGCTGCTCTTTAAACATCTACAAGATGAAGTTTATGGTGTTTCTTCATTAAGGCGCATTAACCAATGTAAACTAAGTCATTTATTGTGGTAAACTGATATTGGCTTTGTATTTGCCAGCTTCTGTGTTTAAGGCACCTCAATGTAACTGTAGCACCAGTTAAGGTGGAATGTAAAATTGAAATAATTAAAAAATCTGAAGCTAGTAGGATAGAAGATTTAGCTTTATAAATAGTTAAATGTATATTTTTTAATGTAAAGGATTTGGCAGTTTTAGAGTCACTTATTAGTTTTTGAGGTGGACAGGTTATACAGATTCAGTCTGCCAGTCCAGCTTATCTTCTTCACATACCATGTTCTGCAGGCAGTGTCTAAAGTGTTGTTATAATATTTCATGGTTTTCGTGCTTGCTCTGGTCTACTTAACTTGGTCTCCATCCACCTGGAGAGTTGTAGCTGTAGCTTGGCATCAAAAATTGTGACATGGTCTTCTTAATGACAGAATAGAATAGAATAGAATGGAATGGAATGGAATGGAATGGAATGGAATGGAATAGAATAGAATAGAATGTGTTTGAATAGAATGGAATGGAATGTGTTTGAATAGAATAGAATGGAATGTGTTTGAATAGAATAGAATAGAATAGAAAAGAATAGAATAGAATAGAATAGGATGGAATAGAATAGAATGGAATGGGATGGGATAGAATAAAATAGAATAGAATGGAATTAGGTTGAATAGAATAGAATAGAAATATATGACTGGTATGATGTTACAGTAATATTTAGCAATCAGTTAAAACCAACACTTTGCTTTGTTGCACAGTCACATCATAAACTGGCAGTCCTGAATGATGGTTCAACAAGGTCTGCTGCTTGGATGCTGATTCCAGGAGGCTGGTGGAAGGATGTTCCTTCAAATGGTGAAGAAGAAGATTTGCTTCATACTCAAAACTCAAAAAGGCTAATTACTCAATTAACAGCACTCATGGCTGCATATACGACAAGAGTGCACTTATTTATCTGTCTGTCATCAGTCTTCCTTGGAAACAAAAGCTCCCAGAGATCCATTATTTCATCATCTTTGGAGAGGCATGCCAACAAAACAAATCTTCAAAGCTGCTAAATTGGTCACGCTATGACTGAAGTGGATCGCCAGCACAGAAATATGTACATTATGATCAAATGCAAAGCTGTTGCTGCCTTGCGGTGACAAAATGAGATGAGAATCTCTCTGGGAGGCATGGAGAACAAGCTCATAATAAAGTCAATATGCAAGCATCCACTCCCAAACGATTCACTTCCCTCTGATTTTAAAGAGCTTAGACTGACTCTCAAGATTAATCTCTACATGGTAATATCAGAGTTTACTCCTACAGAGCTACGTTTCGTTCACTTTACCTCTGTGGGAGTTCATTCCACACTGCTGATTTTACTGCGCGGCACCTGCAGGTGGAACAATAGACAAGTATTGCTTTCTGATGTGCTCTCCTGAATTTTATATGAACCATTCTTTATGGCTCTATGTGTGTTTTTTGTGCGCTGAGACGAATCTGCTCGGCTGTTATTCTGCATGTCAGTGACTGGAGCTGGGGAGGGAGGCTTTTTTGCCTAAGCTGAGGGCAAAAAAAATAATGACCCATTCATGTGAGACTGCCATTTGCTCGGTAACTGTAAGGCAGATGAAATTGTTTAGGAGGAGAGAGAATATTGTAAGTCATTTGCCTGCTGTATTAATTAATCATTTGTGTCTAGCTCAGGCTTCAGTGACGGAGGGAAGTCTGTGGAAGTGCGCGCTCAGCTCTGTGGGAGTCTGATTGCAGCTCATCGCTGAATACATTCATTTATTGCGATGATTGGGTACTGCGCGGAGTCCTGCCTGACTTTCTGCAATAATCAGGGAATGAGTTCCGTATTTATACACATGTTGGCTCTGCGAGCCTGCCAACACACTGCAACCAGAGAGAAAACGTGTCGAGTGTCACACATGGCCTGGCTTTAATGGCCTACAGAATAAGGTGGTGACGTCTAGCCATCCACATCGCTCCAGAAGGTCACTGTTTGTGGGGCTCTGAAGGAGCGTAGAGTGTCCCGTTGGAGCTAATGAAAGAGCTAAGGTTATAGATAAGTGTACACTTGATTGTTTCACAGGTCACAGCCAAGAGAGCAGGATTAATAAGCAATCTAATAAAACCTGGACACATGTCTCTTACGGTGATAAGCATTCCAGTATCTGAGTCTGAAGCAAATGGCCTACTGTGACATCGTCGGTCATAACGGAACATAATTGTACTGCAGATCCAGTATCCAGTGTTGGTGTCCATTAATTCTGCTTATATCCTGTCCCTACCTGAGGTCATGTGAATAGCTAACTAAGGTCAATGTTCAATGGTGATGTGTCTCAATAGAAAGGCTTAGCTGATTGTTATTGCGTTGTTGCAAGCGAGTTCTGTGATAAGCAGGTGGCATCAGCTCACAAACATGGCAGTTCCATTGGCTCCTTCTCTCACTGTTTCTTTAAGACCCCCCTCCTGTGTCACAGACGTGTTATTGTTTCTAAATATTTACAGTGCGCCCAACCCCCCCTAAAGAGTTCAAACTCAAACAGTGAAATCACACCAATTTCCAAACGCGAGAGGGGCTATTTTCTGCCTTTGAAGCATTTTCCAGTCTCCGAGTACATGCCGTCCTGTTGAGCCAGGCCCAAAAATATGCTGCCGGCAGTGTGCTGGCAGCAACTGGAGCATATGCAGCTCCTCTGGCCTGCCGTGCCCGCCTGCAGAGCTGCCGGCACCCACATCATTGTCTTAAATGCGAAGTTGGCATGCTCGACGGGCAGCCGCCATGCAATGCCCCTTCCCTCCCCCCTCTGTTTCTATGCAAGGGGACAGAAAAAGAACCCAGCGGCACCTCTTTCACGGCTCAGCACATTCGGGGGAGTGGCGCGGAGGTGACTTTACACCCACACAAAGGTCAGAGACTGATTCACTCTCCTCTGTGCGCTCGCTTATCTCAGCAGGGATTAAAGAAAATAGCCTGTTTGATTAGAGTCTGAACTGAAGCTAATCATGCTCTTTGTCCTCTAAGTGCATGTACATGGATATGGACACAGATAATTAGCAATGAGGACTCTATAAAGTGAACAGCATAGCGCATAGCTAATTGAAAGATTAATCAATTAAATTCAGGGTTGGACTAATTCAAAGCCATTCTCAGATACTGTTTCCGGACAAATATCCGATCCCCTGTCGTCTGTTTGAAGGTTAAGCTTCTGCTAGCTGTATTCTGATTTAATCTTTCTATTGCAGGTAGAAACCTGCCAGTCATGCTGGTAAGGTGTGAATATCAGCGAATCTGGACTCAACAGGGGCTCGCTATGTTAAACACACATGACGTACCAAACCCTTACAACACTTGCTTGCAACACTCTATCACCGCACAACAAAGATACTGGCCTTCAGTTGGAGATATGCCCTGCTTACTTGTGGACTCCCACTGGTTGCTTGTGTTCTACAAAGTCATTAGAGGTTATAGGTTTTTATCTATTGAGTATATCTGCATGAAGTGCGCGCAACAGGCTTCAAACTCTCTACTGCAGAAACAACTCCCGTTTCTGTTAGGAGAAGGAGGATAATAAGGATAAGAAGAACTGAAGGCCTGCTTGATCATATGCATTATTTGCTACGTTTCACTGGGATCCACGCAGAGAGACTGGAAGCAAGTGGTGGATGGTCTTAAAATAACTGAATTATTAAAGTCTAATTCAAAAGCCTTCCCTGCAAGGCTGGCTAATCTTCGGCTCCTCCATAAGGGGGGCTGAGTACGGAGGTGCATTGTTCCGAGCGAGATTGACAAGGGGAAGCCGAGAGAGGAGATCAAAGACTCTGACTGATGAGGCAGAAGCAGCCTTTGTGGGGGAAGACATCTGTAGCAGGAAAGTGTCTTTGTCTAGACAGGAGAACTGTTGCCTAAGCACATTGTCACAAGGACATCAAGATTAAAATAGATTAGGTCACTAATGTTGGGGTGATCATGAGGTTCGGAAGGCTAAATCGTTTAGTTCTGAACTTTGAGGTGTGATAGAAATGTACTTTATGGGCATAATCAATGCATGCATTTTCATCTTCAAAAGAACTGTAGGTTGGCAAGACATTGTGTAAGCCAAAGATGCAATTTTCATATGATGTCCTGTCAAAGACAAGGAATATGCTAAGAACATAGAGTACAGCAAAAGCCAGAGACCACCCTACAATTAGTACATTGCCTGTCAAAGGAGCCATCAAGTACAAGCCAGTTGTTTGCATCAAAACAACACAGGAAACATATAATATAATGAAGAATGATTATTGATATATGAACTCTATGAAGCCTTTCATGGGCATGATTTTTTCAACGTGTATGACACTGGACTAGCAACTTTGTTTCTGTAGAACTTTGTGGCCATAAACCCTTCTCAAAACCTTCCGTCCACTGGACAGGCAAATATTACGATATGATGTTCGAGCGAACAATGACACAGCAAGCAGTTTAATAATGTTAGCTTGGTTGTGGGTTAGCAAACCATCACTGTAGCTGCTGCTGTGATGCTAACCAGTTGGAAGCACGAATGTTTGCATAAGGTACATGACAACACAGGCCTACTAGTTCTGGGAAATCGAAAAAATAGGTTAATGTTCCCCTCCTGTCCAGCAGAAGAAGAGTCCTCCATCTCTCCATGAAGCTTAAGTCAGTTTCTTTTTACAGGTTTTTTCGATTTCACTTTAAAAAGTGCAACACATACATTCCGGTACCTCAGCCTACCTGTCCAACTTTTCCATCTCAACTTAGTAGGTGCTATAACTGCTTTATTATTTATAGTGGAAAGGGAAAATTCTAACAAGAAGCAATAGGAAGCCAACATTAACCATGTCAACTCCTGGAGGTTTCTCTTCTGTTGCAATGGCACTTCATCCTTGCCTGATATAATTCCTTCTCAATGCTTGTTCTTCAGATTTTCTTCTCTTTAGCAGTTTCCCTGCCATCTCTCCTGCTTGACAATGCATGTAAAGTTCCGCACGTAGAGTGTCCCCTTTCCTCTGTCCTGTGCACAAGCACAAGACCCTCTTCTTGGTGACAGGGTAGAAACTTTGTTTATTTCCCATTTACAGAGTCAGTTCCGTGTACCAACACCAGGTTTTTACCAGTGTGTACACAGAATGGACAGCTAACAGACCATGAGGAGATATTAACATCACTTAATGTGCTTTCAACAGGAAAAAACAAAACTTTAAACAACTAGATGCAGTATAATGTCTGTTTATTTCTGTGTATGGTGTGTGCACTCTTTGCCTTTATTATAGCTTCCATTCATAACAGAGAGCATGCTATCAAGTATCAAAGCTCAGTCATGGAAGGTGGTTGGTCAAATTTTCTGTTTCTTATGATCCAGGTAAAAACAAATACACTCATTGATGTTGAGGTCTGGACTCTGGAGTGGTCAGGTCTCTGTTTGAGCTTCTTTGTTGAAATGTTCTAGATTTTTGTAAATTTCTTTTTCTCAGTCACAAATCCTTGACAGCTACACAGCCTTTCAGACTAATAGCATTTTGTCACAGTGGGAGGATGGAGAGAGGCACCTGTGGATTTGTTAGTAAGTAAGAGTGGGACTTAATATTCCTCTCTCTCAAACATGAAAGTTTTAAGTGCTGTCAGTCTGATGGTAATAGTTTTTATAGCTTACCAGCTCTTGTACGGTTTCAGCAGACCAATTTTATCAATCTGTCTTTACTATCTTTAGTATTTTAACATCAGTTTTTAAAAATATTTATTTTTCCACTGATTTTCTGTTGACTTCATCTTCTTTTTGCACATAGGTGATATAATCTCCTTAAATGTATCTCCTATAAATATAATATATTAATAGCCAACCTGACTGGGTGTGATCTAAACTGAAGGGTTGTCCTTGAACCTTGCCCAGTTCTGTAGACTGTGGTAAACGAGAACTAAATGGCTGCCCATTTTAGCAGATGGTTAGCCATATTCTCTAATCCATACTGTCTTCCCATGTAGCTATCTGAGATCTCTCAAATATACCACTAAGAAGTTCTCTTCATCATGCCAGGAGAAGAATGAGACAAGCTTGCATGCTGGAAACAAAAGCATTACTGTTTCTCTCCATGAAGACAAACAAGTCCAGCTTAGCAACACTTTTGGTTTGATGCCTTGCCAGAAGCTACATTCTTTATCTCAGTCGAAGCGAAGAAGTGCAAGGATCTCTCCCTGACAAGAGTGTTGAAGATAAAATTATCATATTTCACACTCGTGTCTCTCACAATCTGGGAAGCAGAGAGCAGGTGGTTTGCTCTCAGGGGAATCGATGCCTGACGCTCAACACTAGATCACGAGGCTTCATCTATCAAACCCCTCCTCGCCTGGAGATAAATGTTACAAGTGCACAATTGGAGTCACGTTTTATGAGTCTTACCTAAATCAACTTGTCATAACGTGTTGTCAGATTCTTAAGAACTCTTCTGAGTTCACCCATGAACACAGAGACCAAAAAACCTGTTTGATCCATCCTGAGTTCATAACAGTGCCACCCTGCTGCTCAAAGCACACCGGCAGGCTACCGCGTCATAATTTGGGTAAACAAAAGGTCACGTAAACAAGTTTGTCATCCAAATTCTACACATAAAAATAGACATGAATGTTCCCTAATTTACTGCACTGGAAGTGACCCAGTGTAGTGAATTCACCTCCACTTGTCTTCCGAATGTGCTCAGATAAATAGATTAGATGATGGATGGCTTTGGTTGGAGGTCTATTAAGCAGAGCCCACAGGGTCCATCTCTTCTGGCAGTGGCTGAGCAAAGCCACTCTGTAGAAACCATGACAAATGTTAGTCCAAGGGAATATAGAAGGAACGAGCAGGCCAAGCTATTTTAGTTATCACACGAGATGAGTTTACAGCATAAATGTTTTATACAGATGACACCTTTCCTTCCTCAAGTCCATCAAAATGCCTCTTAAGCATATGTTCAGTCTCTTCATATAGCGTGTGACTGATTCTCTCTTTGGTGAGAAAGTGTGCTATTGTTATATGTATTTGTCGGGATGATATCCTTGGCGATTAGCATTACTCACGGCACGTTATTCACGACAACTGTGCCGCCGATCTACAGTTAGACAGCTTGTTGAATAAATGCAAAGCCTTTCTATTAATAGCAGCTGGATCTGTTCTTTCAGTTAGCATATTTAGATACAGCACATACACAGCTTTTATCATAAATCACTAGGGACTGTTATACAGTAGGCTATTCGCTTTTGTTGTTACTGATACTCACAATACTGAGAGGTAGCTACTTTTGTGTGTCATCAGCACAGTCCCGTAATTTGTCTATGGCTCTGAAGTTTTGACAGGCAGAACGAAATCTTGTCTAAATAGACACAGGCGCACAAAGAGATTGCCTTCTGAGGAAATATTAGAGTTTGCTCCCACAGAATTTCCACATAGCTCCTCAGGTCGGCTTGACAAGTGGCATCCATCAGCTGTGCAGCAGTGCAGAATACACCAAAAACTGTTCAGACCGATGCACAAAATAATTATGGAGAAATGTGTTATTCTCTGACATCATTTTACTTCATTCCCTTATTAAGCTTCATCCATCACGAGTGGTCAAATCTGACTGTTCTCCGCTCCAGGAACACAAGGTCTTGTGCCTGGTTGCATAAAACATCTTAAGCAAGGTTTTCTATTAAGAAAACCCCTAAAAGAGCAATTTGTTAGATGACACAACCTGTCAAATTCAGACTCCAAACTATAGGGGGCAACATATCACCAGAAGGATGTGGTTGTCCATCTCTATTATAAGAAACAAGGAAAAGCACTTTCCTTTCTGTGTTAGCATCAACAGCTGTTTACTGTTTCAGTCTAGAAGAAATGCTGTTACTTCAGCATCAGTCTTCATTCCTTTATTCGCCAAGAGCGTCTCCAGTGGTGGAAAGTAGCGGAAAAAGTGGTTTCTTGATGAGAGTGTGCGGCAGAGCTCCTTGTAGTGGTCACTTGCCAAGAATTTCAGCCGTTACTATGTTTACTCTTCAAACTAAGAGCAGAATCTTCAAAATGACTGACAAAAGGTTATAATAGACCAACGGGGCAGTGCTACTTCTACATCCGTGTTGAACTGATGGCAGATAGTGAGGTACAAACAGTAGCATTACAAGACAGGCTGTCCTGGGGCTAGCTAGTTAGCATGCTAACTTCAGTTGATATCTCTACAGCATAAATATAGATGTCTTAGTGCAATATGAACTGATGCTAATTTAAACAAAAAAAATTACAAATCGCCCATTTACTGATCACTTGAAGTAATGAAATGTGGAAATATATATATTTATATATATATTTAAGTACAGTTACCACATTCTTTCCAATAATATGTAAGAGCACTTAGAAAAGAGGTTTGCAGTTTTGAGGTTAAACAATAATACCTTAGTTTGATGTTTTCTAGTACTGTAGCTGCCTCAATTGCAAATTGCACAAAAGGCATTAGTCAACAGTGAGTCAGACTTTTGCCTACTGTCAGACATTTCAGTGTGTTTCGCAGCCTGCCAAGGTTTATCTGCTCGGACAGGAAAAAGTCATCTCCTATATGGACATATATAAAAAACATGTTAAAAAATGGCCAGATTTTTTTTATTTTAGGGTTTTTTTGGGTTTCTAGAGATGTTGGCGTTAAAGTGACTCACAACTCAGTAAAGTTATTCCAAAAATCAGTTACACAATATAATCTAACATGTAAAACAAGATATAGAGGAGGACGTCTACTTAGACATAGACATAATATCAATCAAACTTAATCATAGCAAGAAAACATGCAGATCTAACTCTAGCTAAATTAATGTCATAAATGAGTGCCGTCTAAGTTGTACCTGACTCGACTTTTTGAACAGTTTAGATGGGTGGAAATGATTGGAACACATTTTACAACTTACTTTGTTGTACACTTTACAGTCGTAAGTTAAATGTAGCTGGACTACCGATGCAGACAGCAGAATGTAGACAGCAGAATTTCTCAAGCTCCATGAACATGCGAAAGCCAGCAAAAAAGTCATGGTGGGGAGCCGAGTCCCAAGCTCTGGTGTTGACACTCAATTCCAGAATGCCTGGAATTGTGGAATCATCAGCAGGAAACAATCTGGAAACATAATCGTACAAGATGTTACTGAAGAGCAACAAAGAAAACTTTGATTTCTATCTCTGAAAAGGCTAGTTTGAGCCACAGGTTCTCCACCCACTCCATCATGGTGTGTGCACAGAGCAGGAAATGTTAGAAAAGGTTTGTTTGCTGCCAGACTGATACAAATCCACTACATGCACACAAACAGACGGCTAGGCAATCCCAATATAACCACAAAATCCCAATACTTGTTGCCAATTAGCTTACTATAGATATCAAATGCTGTGTCCGTGTGGGTGGAGCACCTGTGGCTCAAACTAGCCTTCAGCTAATCATCACCAGTACGGTAACAGAACATTTGTAGTAGTAGAAGTTAGCCTGGATCTGAAACAGTTTTTCTCCAACCATGACCATGACCAGGTTTGGTGGAGTAGGTTTGGAGGGAGGGTGTTGGGGTGGGGTGTTGGGGGGTTGTGTTGGGAGGGGGATGGTATCGGAGATAGCTAAGCATGTTGTCTTTCGGTTCTGATAAGGCAAAACATGATATTATTGGTTGATATTATGTCACTCCACGCACAGGCTCACTATACTCTGTTGGTCTTTTAAATGTTATAATACAACACATGGTGACTGATATGAACAGGGACGTAAATGTTTTCATTTCAAGCTGTCTTAATAAGAAGCCTGGGAAAAACCTGAAAAATCAGTTTACATGCCACCCAAGACTCAAGTTGTTCTTTTTGAGAAGAGAGATGGAAAGGTGTGTCAAACATCTAGAAAACACTTTTCAGCAACAGGGTAGAGGTGTCTGTGCCATCTCTAATTTCATTTAGCTTCATTTCTTTACCGTGCTCTTTAACAAGGCCGGTAAGTGGTGGAGAAAAGGAAGACGCAGCAAAATAAATCAGAAGTGCATATTTCAGCAACAGGCTGTGTGGGAGAGTGCGGTTTGCGAGGATTAATTAGCTGGATTTGTATGACAATGGGTCTGTGACATCTGGTCCAGTTACGGCAGTAAGTGCTAATAAGGTGCAGGTTAACAGGCATGGAGTGCAGGGTTTATCCATGACGGTGAAGACAAAGGCAGCCTACAGTCCTGCTGTGCTGATCATGTGTCTCAAGAAAAAGTGTGAGATCAAGACTTCATTCCTTCCCTGTGACATATGGCAGCATGTCCCACACAATGGGGAGGCTGCTTGTCTTACATTTTCATGATGTGTGTTATATGTATAGATTATCCTGAAGACATTCCGCCGTATGCTGTGCTTTCCATTGAGAGGGGGCTACTTTATCTCAGCTGTTGCATTACGGTCCATGTACAAGCTGCATCAGTTTATATACTTACTCTATGACCAAACTGCATAGTGCTGCTTGAAAGGAGGGGCTGTGTAGCTTGCTTATGCTGTCTGGCTATGGCATTATAGATCTATGTGTAGATCAGAGAGAGAGAGAGAGGTTTGGAGGCTGATTGTTTATTCACAAGAGAAGCCTGGCCTTGGCCTGGAGGAAAGCGCTTCAGGAAGCAGTGAGTAACACTAATCACCAAAGCCGTCTCCAGACAAACACATGCACATATTAATAATGCACTTGCAGGTATTTGCTATAAATAAACCATACACTGCCAGAGTGAGGTGAATATGAACTGCATGGCAAACGTTTCCAGTGAAATGTTACATTTACAGCTTTAGGACTGTATTAAACCACCTTGAAAGTTCAAGTCAATATTTATCAGGCTCATGTGGCCTAACGCTAAAGCTGCAAAGCCAGAATACATCATTTGTCTAAAGATATTTGAGAAAACAACAATAATTAAGTGAGGTATGGCTAGCGTAGTTAGACTAGACCTGCATGTGAATATTAGATAGCATTGATGAGATGTCAGGATTTTTGGAGAAAGTATTGCCAGCTTTTACGCCAGCAGTCATTTGATTCCCGTTTGTTCTAAAAGTTTGCAGCACATGGTTCAGGCTGGTTGACCGACGCATGTGGACATTTTCAAACAGTGATTCTCAGTAGGACTACTGAGGCAAGGAATTTGACTGGGACACTATAAGACATTCAGCTGCCAGTGTTTTTCCAGCTGAACAGTGAACTTTCTCTTCAGTTCCTTAGAAAATGCTGCTGGTTTAAAGCCATAACTCAAATATAATTCAAATGAATTGACCAGATAAAATGACCTGGTCAATTAAAATGCTTATAAATAGGTAAACTTTATACATATACTTATAAGAAACATATAATCTTGATCATTTCATTTTCTAGCAGTGTGAGGTGTGTGCGAAGGTCAACCTTAAATTCAGACTGGCTTTATAAAATGTGTAGTGTGAACAAACTGCAGTAAAGCTGCATCTTCTATCCAAAGACATCATGTACTGTAAAATTTAAGATGCCTTAGCAACAGCCTTTATTCTACATAGAATCATCTTAGGCATACCATTTTAAGCATCCATCAGTTTTTATCCCACACAAGACTTTCCAAGCTGTTATTTTGGAAAAGGAAGACAGAAAAGATGGTGCAAAACTGAATCAAACATGCATCTTTCAGCAGGAGGATAGAGATGTGTGGCATGTCTGTATTTTTATTTTATTTTATTTTTAAAATCATCTGTTCATCTAAAATGATGCAAGTCACAACAACACTAAATATTTTTACCATATTTTCAAGATTTATCTATGTAGAAATCCAGCACAGTTCTCCGTTGTGTAATGTCCTCTTGCTATATCCCAGTGCAGGCCTGCTTATTGCAGCTCTCTTGATATTGTGCACCGGTGCACCTTTATTCCGCTTTCAGTCACTGAACTCTGTAGCTTCTGCAGCTGATTGCTGGCTTATCTGTGGCCGCCCTCAGTCTTGCTTGGACACTTGGAGTTTTAAAGGGCAGCCTTTTCTGGTGTCTGGGTGGTGTGATGCAGCTTCCACTTTCTGATTATTGATCCAGCAGTGCTCACTGGGAGACCCAAAGTCTTGGATATTACTCTTGCAGTCCTCCCTTCAGGTTTGCACACTTTCCACCAATCAACAGAGTGATTATCTAGAAAATGTGGCACTTACTTTAATGGTCAGGTAGGAACCAATTATCCACAAATACTAAAGAACAGTGTCTCTTATGGAGGTTTGGTTTTATCTATGAAAGCTCAAAGCTTCTCCAGCACAGGATTTTGAATATTTATACAATCAGTTTATACTTCATATACAGTTTATACTAGTTTTTCATTTTTGTCCTTTTGGCTTTAAAAGGATTGCTGTAGTTGAAAACACTGACTGGGAAAAGTGTAATCCAGATGATATTAATGAATAAGGCAACTGAATGTTATCATAAAGCAGAGTAAACATCAGTCAGCCTTAAACAGCTTTAGGCTTGGAAAAGAAATAGGAAGTTGTGCTGTATTTCAACTTCAGAGACTACCCATCTTCCACTTCCATCTTTACAGTTTCTCACAGGTGCTAGTAAACAGACCTATTTAGCCTCAGTTCCCAGCATTGCTAAAAATCAAATCATCCTAAATGTAGGCATTACCTCTAATACTTCTCATTGTGAGACTGCCATAAGAACATTAGCAGGACATTAAAGACTTCTTTGCCCTGATTGCACAGACATTATACATATTTTTGGCAATTCATGTTGAAATTAATTCCTGTTTGACCTTCAATACAGTTAAACGGGGTTGGAAATAAGGCTTGGTGAACTTATAATATTGTTACAACAGTTTCATAATGAGAAAGAATTGATACATTGGTAATACAGTGGTAAATCAGAAATAACGTTTTTTTTGGGGGTGCTATTTTTCCTTACAGTATCCTGCATGCATTTCTCTCAGCTCAGATAAGCAGCCTTTTGTTGCACCATGCTGTCCAAACCGTAACATTCGGGACATTTCTGTGCCGCTTCTTATTGCTCTCCACAATTCATAGCCAATTTAAATATATACATTATCTGTCCAAAAGTTTGTAGACACCTGCTCATCCAGCATTTCTGCTGCAATTAAGCCTATTAACTGGGATGCTTTGTGTTTTCCTGGGAAAACGTCACACTAAATGTTTAAAACATTGCCGTGAAGATTTGATTGCATCCAGCCACAAGATCATTAGTGAGGTCAGAGCTCTATCACTCCAAAGAATGCAATTCCCTGCTCCACAGGGCAAAGATTGGAAGGCTTATACCCTTCAAGACACTTGACAATGGTCATGGTGACCTTCGGCTCATGTGCAGCTGCCCCAGAGCTTCCCATTCTGTTGGCAAAGCTTGCCTCTGGAGATTATACAAGCTAAGCATGTGCAGTGAACATGTGGTGGACATACAGTGTGTGCAGTCTACGCATATGGCCAATATAGTCTGTGTGGGCAAATAAATGAATGTCTAAGGCTTCATATGTGTGCAGCTTTTGGGAACATATCAGGCTGCAGTATCTGCAGGACTGTAAGTGAAATGTGCTGGCTGATCAGCCATGTGTGCCTGCGGTTTCTATGTCTGGAGTTCAGTTTTTTTTTCTGGCTCTCTTTCTTCTGTTTGTTTTTGTGTTCTACCCTCAAACTTAGCGCTGAGACGTTCCTCGCTGTCTCCTGCCTGCGAGTGTAATTAGCATGAGGTGCATTTACATACTGTTTAGCTTCTGGAGCTCTCGCACAGTCTTTCAAAGACACGGAGGACAGTCGTTATGATCTGTGTGATTGTTCTCTGGAGTTCTTCTCGCCAGGGAAAACATGTCATTTTCCTGTCCTTCAAACAACAAACCAGTAAAATCACCGCAAATCAGTAAGAAACCACAGTAAGGTGCCAGAAAAGAGACAGCGCATCCTTGATTACAATTCATAACGATGTTCACGTCATTTGCAGTGCGGAACTGTTTATTATTGCATCCAGTTGATTAGATAGAGTGTTCTGGGAGTGACATTGTAAAGATGACACAATCGACTTGCTTAAACAGGGCTGGTGCCAGGTTTTCAGGAGAGAGAGGCTGAAAGTGACTCCGCCATGGATTTTTGGAGCGACCCTGTGATGCTGCAAACAACAAACAATCGGGTCACTCTGCAAACTCCAGCCCCGTGCCAACGTGAGGTCACCACACTGTGGCAACAATAGCAAGGTGAGGGAGCGACGGCGTGGCACTGGTGCCAGTGTGCGGGAGGAAGAGTGGGGAAGTGACTCAACAGCTCCGGGCTGCCTGGCAGAGTAGTGCGGGGCGGCGAGGCCGAGGTCAGCCAGCATGGACGGATCTGACAGCAGGCACTGCCAGCTTGGCATCTCAGGGGCTCTGCACTCGCTGCCAGCACTCCCCATAGAGGTATAGTGAGACTGCTGTCCTCTGGGGGGAGAGAGAGAGAGAAAGAGAGAGAGAGAAAGAGAGAGAGAAATGAAAAAGTAATGAAAGAGAGAACCAGAGGGAGTCTAGAGAGAGACAGAGAAAGAGAGAGAGAGAACACCAGGGAGAACAGGAAGAGAATTGAGGCCAACTCTACTGCCCCAGAGTTTACCACCACAGGCGTTGGAAGGGGGGTAAAGACCAAGAACAAACAAAAGCAGAGCACTGACATTTAGATGGGCTCAATCTGCTGTGTATCCTCACTGATAATGCACCCGCTAAACTAAGTGCTCATCTTCAAGAGACCAGTGCTGTAGAGCACAGGGCTCAGAGAGCAGGCCTGATCAGCCAGGTCAGCTTTGTCTGAGCTTGTATGTCACTCCCCAGGAAGAATACTGTTCATATTGTCCTCACTTCCCAGAAAGAGACCAGATCTGCATCTTAGAATACATATTCCAGAAGTGACATGCTAGAGTAGGATGCTCTGGAGAATCCACACACAAGCCTGTGATCACCATGCCCACTACCAAGCTTCGTCTAGTACAAAGCCCCGCAGCACTGGGCTGTACAGCTGGAACTGCAAACCTCTTTCCAGTGATGGAGCACCATGCCATACCTTTGACATACATATGAGATGGAGTACTAAACTAATCATATAACATTTGATTCCCGAATCCAATCAAAACCTCATAGCAACATTCCAATATCTATTATAAAGCCTTCCCAGAAGAGACTGTTACTGCAGTTAAAGGGGAAAACTCCATAGTAATACCTTTAGTTTCATAGGGAACATTGAATATGAATGACACTGGATGGTGTAGTGCAGTAGAATCATGAAGCTAGAATGGATACAGGGTTCACACTCTGTGTTAGTCTGTTATTACCATGGATTTGTAATTCTTGTAATTCTTGATTTGTAATTGTTGCCGTTGGTTCATATGTTTCAATATGATAAAACTTCTACTTAAAACGTGCAGTGTTCTTTCAAGTACGAAACCATTCCTGTTTGGCAAGAGCTAATTCAGCTCTTAGAGGCTTAGAGACTCTTACATAGCTTCAGTAACCCACCCTTTAGCTGCTTTGCCAAATGTTAGATAAAATGGTCAAATATTGATTTGCAAAACCCTTTGGCTCCTTCCAGGCCTTCGGAGAAAGACTTCTTTGAAATAAAAGACTTATTTGAAATTGCATGATGCATTTTTTCTTAGTGATATTTAGGTAGATATAACTAGGCAAGCTCTCTCATTAGTTAGGTGTGTCAGATTAACTAGTAACATAATTAGGAAATGACATTCAAATCAACATTCAACATCATCATGTTATGATTTACAACAAGAGGAAACTATTTTGTCACTGACTGAGTATAACTGGTAGTCTGATCTACATGTTTCAGTCAGATGTTAGAAATGGAAAATGGCAGCAGCTCTATACCAGCACTCTTCACTGACAGAATCACTGTAAAACTGATAAAAGGAAAAATTCATATTAACATGTGTATTGCTGTAAATGCTAACTATAGCTAGAATTTCATAGGGGCGCTAGAGGAAATTAGCATTATCATATAGGAGTTTTTGTTTTTACATGTATGGTCCTTCAAGGTCTAGTTCAAACAGATGCTGTGTGTTCCCAATGCTTTCATATGGTGTATATATAGTCTACTGGTCTTAGTATAAGGGACCGTTTGTGCAGCGTCCACTGTGAATTAGTTCGAGGATTACAGCATACAGTTGAGTGTTTTTCCAGGCTGCACACTGTACTGTATGCATTGGGTAATCCATCCTGGAGTTTCAGTGTTGCATCAGGACAAGTGCAGAAGATATGCAGAGCATTGCAGGCCTAGGGGAGAGAGACAAGGTGGCAGGAGATAGTGATTACCTGACACAAAACCTTTAAGGAAGTTCAGCGCATGGCCTGAGGAGTTGGAGTTCTGCCAGATGAACTGCACCCTCATCCATCTGGCTGGGCCACTGTACTGCTCTGCTGTCTTCCCTTTGCTCCCCTTCTCTTCGCTGCCCTCATTCATGCTATTCTGCTAATTCCTGCAAGCCTATTCAGCAGGTAGAAGCCTCTGCCTTCAGCAGGGCTGCTCTGCGTTTTGGATTCTGCTTTATTAAACTCAGAGGAGTTCAGGCTCCATGCTCAGCTTTTTGAATGCTTCTCCACTGTCCTGTGAAGCATGATGGGAGAGGCTGCATGTGCCCCTAATTAGTTTCACAGCTGAAGTATCAAACTCTTGTTGCTTCTAAATAAGTAACCTGGTGCTCAGCAGTACTGATATATTTCTATATTACAGTGATGAACAAAAGTCAGGGACTGCCACTTTATTTACTTACTGTACAGTCAAAATGGTCATGAAGCTGAAAACATGCAGTAAACAGACATTTGTACAGATATAAATAAAATATAACATTAAGTATTTAGTGAGGAAACGTTAAGAATTCTTCCACATTCTTAAAGTTCAGTTATAGAAGTTAGTTGCATTTTTCTACTTCCTATGAATCCCAAACACATTCAGTAATGTTTAGGTGAGGATTGTTTAGGTCTGTGAGGACTGTTTAGGTCTGTGAGGTCTGTTTATGGTTGTCAGGTTCAGGTTCCAAAAACACCAGCACTTTCTTAGCTTGTTTTTTTTTGTTTTGTTTTGTTTTTTAAATGTTTGATGTGTGATTATTGTATTGTGAAGTATTCCTTTAAAACAGTTTGAACACACAACCAAAAGGGTAAAAAAATATTTTTTATATTTTTTTATTATGCTAAAATGTAAAATATAAAAAAATTATTTTGTCCAAAATAAACTACAATTATCAGCAGCATATGAAGAAATACCACTTTTGGCAGTATGTCAAAGACATCTATTTTTCGCCTTGACGAGATATCTACTACAGTTAGCATGCTAACCCAGCCTGTCTTGTAATACCACTTTGTGCCTCTAGAGGTGACTGTGAGTCACTGCAGCATTGAGTTGACAGGGTTGAGTTGATTTAGTGTTAAAGGTAATACTTCTGGTTAGGTCATTTAGGGACAGGTAGCAAATGGACACAAAAGTAAATGCAAAGGTGGATACAGCTGTTGGCAAATGACCACTGTGGCTGCTTGCGGCAGGAGTCCACATTCAGCAGCAAACAAAAAGTGATAGAAATGGAAACAAGCTAGAGTTAAGATTGGTGTGCCTTTCCGCTGCTGGAGACACGCCTGGTAAGTAAAGGGTAAAGTCACAACATTTCTTATACAGTGAACAGCTGCTAATGCTAACACTGAGAAGCAATGAAAATGTGCTTTTCCTTGTTTCTGACGGTAGGCGTGGACACTACACCGTTCTGCTATGTTGCCCCCTGTTGTTTGGAGTATGAATTTGACAGCTTCTACAAATCCCTTCTTTACTTACTGTATCATTCTAGAAGACGTGTGCTTTACTGAAGCATTATTAAAGCTTAATGCTAATACTGGTATTCATTTATTTGTTTGTACTTTAATGTAACAAATCTCGATCATAAAGATTTTTCCTCTTTTTCTTATGGCAGTCATGTGCATTTTAAATTGTTATTTTAAATGAAGCACCCAAAATATATCATTGTGTACCAGTATTGACAATTACACACCACCAACCAAAGATACTTTTAAAAATTAACTTTATTAGTTAAAATGTACTTTCGTATACTTCAGTATGTTTAAATGTAGATACTGATTTTCTGTCATGTGTATAGTCTCTTTGTATCTTTTCTTCAACAATCACAGGTCTTAGAGACACAAATTGATAAAAACAAATACATGAAGCAAGCTGAAATAGCATGCTCACTATCTATCCATTAGTGATGGATACCACAGTGTTAGCTAAATCGCAGTGTTACCAGTTCTTACTTATTCCCTCTCTCTCTCTCTCTCTCTCTCTCTCTCTCTCTCTCTCTCTCTCAATTACATATCCTCAGCATTTTGCACAGAAATGTAGTGATTAGTTTAGCCAAGTTACACATGAGCAGAAAACTTAAATGTTGCCAGATCTGTGAAATAATCCAAACGCTTGGAAGCTGAAAGTTGGCATATAGCAAAGGTCTTCAGGAAAAAACAATAAACCAGCTTTGTAGTCATCATTTTACACCATCACAGTCAGGCATTAATACTCAGCACTCCTCTTACCGAGGAGAGGAAAAGAAGTCAGCCACATGGTCTTATACTTGCCGATAAACAGAATGTAATGAACCAGTGGAAAAGAAAACAATGGAATCGGTCAGTGCCCACCGACTGAAGCCAAGCACAACAAACCGTTGAGTTTGATGATGAGTTCATTTGGACTTTGTTTATGCTGACTGACATTCTGTGTTGCTAATGGATTTCCCAAAGACAAGTTCTTAATTGGTGCACCACATTTCCATTTCAATTATTCAGCCTATCTTGCAGTTCTGCTCTTTCTCTTCTTTCAGAGCTGCTCCTTTGTAAGTTGCAGGACAGGAGGCAGGAAGGAGGCCCTGCTTTTCACTGTGCAGTCGATTTAAAATGTTCAGATCACTTTTAAAGGGGTCACAGTGAATGAGTTAACCCAGCGTGAACTGTAATACAGGTTTCTTATTCAGAGTGCTTCGGGTCACTTTAGCTCTGTCGGCTCAGTAATGGACACATAATCTCAGGGTTTACATAAATAGGCCTGAAGTTTTTGTACCATATACAGTATTTTTATTTAGCCACTGTTTGACACTGTCTCTTTTCTCGTCATATTTGGTTTGATGAATAGGTTTGTAACTGAGTAAAAGTGCAATTAATACATTTTGATAACACACACAGCTGTAAAACTTTGGAAATAATCCAAAGTAAAGTAAGACGAGTAGGACAACAGTAGTGTCCATTAGCTGCAGGGATGTGTAGGTTGCTAGTATAAAATGTATGGGATGTGCTCATATAATCTCCTCTACTGCAGTTCGTACAGTGCCCATGCACAGCCTCCATGTAGCTGTTCATTTATATAATGGCACATGTGAAGTATTTTGTCAGTATTGCTGTGTTTTAGGCTGAATGCTGATATTTACTCTGCTGGAGTCTTGGAATCTGATGTGTGTGTTTTTGTGCACAGCACTGTGTGAGTGTATTTCATACTTTGCTGGTTATTCCTCTTTTCTTTGAAAGGCTGTTTGAGGTGAAAGCAGGATGGAGCTGGTGGTAATTGAGTGTGTGTTCCCTCTTTTGTCTCCTATGTGTGTGGAGTCAGTGTGCCCGCTGCTATGCCCCCCGTATCTGTGCCCTGCCTTTACTGTGTGTTCACTGACATTTCACTCGCAGACTAAAGAGGACTGAATAGAAGGTCTGACCACCTTTCTACCTCTCTCACTCTCTCCATCTCTCTCTCTGCACCACTCTGTCCATCTCTCTCTTTACAGCTCTCTCTACAGCTCTCTTTACATCTATGACTCTACATCTCTCTCTCTCATATCTTTCCCCATCACTCTCTCCCTACATCACTCAGTCCATCTCTCTTTCTACAGCTCTCTCTACATCTGTCTACATCTCTCTATCTTTCTCCATCACTCTCTCTCTACTCTTCTTACATTTCTGTCTCCACATCCGTCTGTCTACATCTCACTCTGTCTCTCTCCATCACTCAGTCCATCTCTCTCTATACAGTTCTCTTTGAAACTCTCTCTACATCTCTATCACTCTCTCCATCTGTCTCTACATCACTCGGTCCTTCTCTCTCTCTCTCTACACCTCTCTATCTCTCTCCCCATCCCTCTCTCTACATCACTCTCTACATCTCTCTATATATCTCTCTCTTTCTCAAGCTCTCTCTATACATCTCTTTTTACATCTCTCTTACTCACTCTCTCTCCCACCTACTCTCTCTCTCCCACTTACTCTCTCTCTCCCACTCTCCCTCCCTCCCTCTCTCTCTCTCTCTCTCTCTCTCTCTCTCTCTCTCTCCCTCCTTCTACCTCTCCCTGTCTCTCTCTTTCTTCCTCTCTCCCTCTCTATCCCTCTCTCTCTCTATCTCTCTCCTTCTTTCTCTCACTCTCTCTACATATCTCTCTAGTCTGGTCAGTTAGGTTTCTGCTCCTGGCTCTGTAATGTTTCTCTCAGTTGTTCCTCAAGTGGCCTCAGGCTCCCGCGTATGACGCTTCTGCTCGACTATTGTAACAAATTAATGCACTTGTCACCGAAGATTACGCCGTCAAATAGCGGGAGTGCTGCGCAGCAGAGAGAGGAGAAACTGCAGAGTTGCTGACTCTCTCAGCAATCAATAGTGTGTGTGAGCTCCAGGGTACAGCACTGCAATAGGCCTGAGACACTGTACACTGTAATACTTATTATACTGGACTGAACCGTTCTAAAGCAGCAGATGACGCAGCAAAGCTGCAATCATGATGACTAAACAGTTCATTAAAATCATGAAAGAAAACTTCTTGTGCTTGGTATTGTCTTGAAAACACGGGTGGTAAATCCAAAACTGTCAGGTTCACTTTAACAGAGAAAAAAAACAACATTATAAAGTCCACTCATCATCAAAAGGAACGTTGCAGAGATAGTTGCACCCAGAAGGAATCACCCGACAGGCATGAAACTTAGTGGGTAGGTTTGACAGTGAGACATGCAAATGATTCAAGTTTCACGCCCAACCGATCATGTGATGTAAGCAAGGATGGGCGTACCTGACTGACCTTACAGTCACGATTGAGGACATTCGGTGAGCAGTGATGCCCTCCATGAGTCATCCTGTTAGAGTCAGCACCGTAGGCAAATGGCTGCATGATGCAGGACTATATGCACACAGGCCGTGATGATGACTGCCCCTAACACCACATCAACATCACCAAAGACTGCAATGGTGTCGTACCAGACTGTCATGGAGTGAATTAGAAAGGCAGCAGGCCATCTTCAGTGATTGGTCCTGCTTTTGTCATGGTGGAGACAACCAACAAATTTGTGTATGGAGGCACCGAGGTCAGCACCAAGAAGGCCTGGTGTCATTCCTGCTCCAAATCTAAGTTCTACATCATTTGAGGTGGAAATGGGAAAATTTAGACAAAAACTGAGGTGAATTGAGCCTAACTGCTGCACCATATAAGAGGAAACAGGAAAATTCAAACAAGAAGCTGATGTGCCAGAACGAAGCCTAATTGCTGCACCATATAAGGTGTAATGGGAAAAAATTGGAGAAGAAGCTGAGGGCCAGAATATAACTGCTACACCTTTTAAGGTGGAATAGGTATTTGTCTGTATGATGAACAATGGGTTTTGGGATAGAAGAAGTTTGCTATCATTCACTTTGGGAATGATTGTCTGTTGATGGGGCGGAGCTTCTGAAGGAGCACTGAAGGGAGGGTTGAATTTGTTTCAGATAAGAAATCGGAGTAAGTTGTATGTAAATATATCTATTCATGACTTCTTGCGTTTTTCAACAATAAATGGATAAGTGGCCCAGAATTAGCTTTTGGTGTAAATCCTTTTGGGCTGCACTTAGTCTGAACACTTGCAGCTGAAATGCAAAACCTGCGACTACTTACAGATACATTAATATACGTGTGATTGTCTAATGAGTAGAGAGTGGTGTGTTCAGAGTTGTCGGAGCTTTTTGACACGTTTGTTCCACTGTTCCATGCTGTCACCACGACGTTCTTTAATCTCCTTTCCCTTTTCCCTTCTTCATGACACATAAAGACGAATGCGGTTTGCAATCTCAAATGTATTCATTTACATAGCGTACGTAATGTTTTATGACTTTGAGGCTGATAATGGAACCATCACATCTTTGAGTAATCTCAGTGTCACTTCCTCATGTTTTCATTTTGTCAGGCTGGGTTTTAAATGTTAAAGAAAGATCTATTCTCAGACACTGTTGGTGTATGTTTTCTGACCTACTGCAGCTAATTCCAGTGTGCCAGCGTTTATTTTCCCTAGAAAAGATCATGAAGTAAGGCTGACGTCTGATTGCGGATATTTTTAGACAGGTTTCTATGGTTTGGGCGAAAGTGGTCTGCATCAACACCGTCTAGAGGAAAGTGTGTGTTGAGCTCAGCCCTGTGTGTCTGTTGTTCTTTAGCCTCGGCCTTTTCCTTTTAGTAGGGCAGAGGCCTGCTGCCGGCCACAAAGGCCATAGACGAAGGCCCGCTCCACACAGCGCTGCATAAGCTGCTGTGACATTGGTCCAAATCTCCTTTTGAAAACCTTGACCATTATCACATGATTCAATTTCACACTCGTTCGGACTGCTGACGTCCATAATTGCCATGCTGAGGATAAGCCATGCGTTTGCACTTGAACAGAGTGTTGACCTGTTCTCTTTCGCATACTTTCGCGCTCTCTCTCTCTCTCTCTCTCTCTCTCTCTCTCTCTCTCTCTCTCTCTCTCTCCCTCTCTCTCTCTCTCTCTCTCCCCCTCTCCCTCTGACTTTCTCCCTCTCCTGCCCTACACACAGTTGCAGAGGGTGCTACAGATGTACAAAAGAGTGAAAAGTCACTTATGACTTATGAAACTGCTCATCAAAGCTGTGTGTGTGTGTGTGTGTGTCTGTGTATGTGTGCATGTGTGTGTGCGTGTGTGTGCATGTGTGTGCGTGTGTCTATGTGTATGTATGTGTGTGTGTGTGTGTGTGTGTGCGTGTGTCTGTGTGTGTCTATGTGTATGTATGTGTGTGTGTGTGTGTGTGTGTGTGTGTGTGTGTGTGTGTGTGTGTTGAATTTAGAGTGGCACAAAAAAGCAGCTCCACACTGATGCCAGCACTTTGTAGACATGCTTCTTTTTTCTGCTGCTTCCTGTTATTCTGGGAGAGCTAAGTGCTGAAGTCATTGTCATTTCCTTCAGAGGATGCTCAGCTCTGGACCTCACATGTTTACATGCTTCTTGTGTTTTAGCCTGGATTTGGTTATGTGGGAAGTGGGAGTTGGCTATGGCAGTTAAATGATAATTTCAGTTCAGTTCAAATCAGTTAACATTTGTTGTCATCATACATATAAACGAATGTACAGTATAGGCAAACATGTTTGGCTTTTACTTATACGCAAAATGCAATAGACACAAAATATTTGCAATGTTTATACTATAGCTCACATCCTGTAGCCATTCAAAGCACCACTCCAAAGCAAAACTTCATGTAATCTGGTAACAACAATAGACTATATCATTATGACCACCAAACATGCTTTGTCCTCCAAAAATGTATGAACTCCTCTGGATCTCTCAAGACCCTCTGCGTTATCAGCAGCCAGGACGTAAACAGCAGATTCTTTAAGCAAGTCCTGTAAGTGGCTGTGGATCAGATTTTTTTCCAGCGTCTGCCACAGATGTGGAATTGGAGGCCAGCGCAACCCTTTATTCTTTTCACATGTTATTTGTCAATATATTCCCAACCAATGTCTGCAGTTTGGCAGGGCATATTGTCCTACTCAAAGAGCCCACTGCCATCGGGGAATACCAATGCCATAATAGCATCTATCTGCAACGACATTTAAGCAAGTGGCACATGTCAAATTGATGTTCACATGAATGCCTGGACTTTCTCAACAGAACACTGCCCAGAGCATCACACTTCCTCCATCAGCTTTTTCTTCTTCCCACAGTGCATCCTGGGGCCAGTCACTTCTCCAAACATGGCTGTCTAAGTCATGTGACACTCCAGGCAATCTCCTTTTATTCTTCCAAGGTTCAGTTCTAGAGCTGCTGTTCCAGTGCTCACATTCCAGTTGTAGAGACTTTTTGATGGTGAACAGGGGGTAGCATGGCCCCTCTGTGACTGTGCAGTCCCATATGCAGCAGGTTGTGATACACGTAACCATCATTAAAAATTCCTGCAATGTGTCTGGCTATTATCAAAGTCACTCGTGTCATAATGCCTGGCCAGTTCTACCTCATGCAACAGGTTGACTATGAGACCAGTCGTTAATGTATTCGTTCATTCTTCTTCTAAACCTCTTATCCTTCCAGGCAATTATGGTGCTGGGGCCTATGCCAGTGTTCACTGGGCAGAAGACAGGAAACACCCTGGACAACCCCCCAGTCCTTTGCAGGGCAGACATACACATTTACACACTCACACCTGTATATGTAGGGGCAGTATCTCCAGTTCACCAGACAGCATGTCACGCTCCAGGAAACGGGAGCATGTGCACAAAACCCCACATAGACACAGGGAGAACATGCAAGCTCCACAGAGACAGGACCACAGATGCCCCAGCCAGGAATCAGACCCAGGGCCTTCTTGCTTTTAAGTGACTGTGCTAATCAACATTATGTACTTCATCTGTGAGTGGTCATAATGTTTTGGGTCATCTGTTTATTATCTGGTTTTAAAAATGTGTACTTGTAATTAGAGTGGGACACATTTAACACATTTACCTGTTATTTTGCACACTTACCCAACACTGAGCACCGCAGCGGCAAAAACAAAGACAGAACATTTTCACTGTAGTAAAGTTTATAGTGTGCAAAGTCATCCTTGATGTATGCAGTTATTCAGTCAATTTAATTTCACCATCTTTGAAACATCTTTTACTTCTTTCATGGCTAAATTTAATCACTGCGTTTGATTGCTTTTTAATGGAATCTTAAACATTATGACAGGAGGTCATACTTTCTGCTTCAGAGGTTTTCCTCTATTCTGGGGTGGTGGGTCGCCGCCGGCCTGTGAAACACCATCCTGTGAAAAAGTGGGAAGTGATGAAGCTCCAGAGATGAAAGACTCTCCGGAAGCACCCATGCCCTCTGTCTGACTGTCAATGGGGAGAGTTTTGAGTTTCCCGGGCTGTACATTCCCTGTGTGTGCGTGTGCGTGTGCGCGTGTGTTAGAGAGGGAGAGGGAGAGAGAGAGAGAGAGAAAGAGGGAGAGAGGAGGACAGGGAAGTGCTAGAACTGCACTGCTAAAGAGAAGCTTAGATAGAAACACTGCTTTCGTCTGAGCAGCCTCTACTAAACATACATGCTTCATCAGCAGCAGTAATGAAAGCACATATGCTTATGTTTCAAATGTCCATTAGGCATCCTCTCCATAAAAGACTCCTTGGCTGTCCAGTAACTAAATGTATGCATGCCAGCATTTCTACACCCAAAGTGTGAAAATGCAGTCATGCACTAAATGTACTTCATTAAAATGTAAACTGAATAAATTCCATATGAAATCCAGATACTGATATATAATATTTTGTTGTTGAAATATTTTTTGTGCTGTATATACACCAATCAGAAGAATAGTTGCACCCAGATTGTCAGATTGCAGCACCACTGGGAAGGAAGCTACAGATGAACAGTAAATGATGGTAAATGTAGATTGATATGGGTAATATTTATTGAGATACACATACAGAAGAAGCGTCTCTCAGTGTAGCATCAGGCCAGCATGTTTGCTAATGTAACATGCCAGACGACATAAAGTTGCAGAGATTCCTAATAGTCTCCTACGATAATCCATCCTGTGAATATTCTCTTGAATATTCTCACACAGTTCTTGCAAAGTTTGAGGTAGGGGTGGAGGTTGAGTGATACCAGGCCTTCGGTACTTGGGTCCCTAACCATGGTGCCTCCACACTTTGGCGACGTTGATGTGGTGTTAAGGGCAGTAGTCGTAGCGCTCTGTGTGCATGTAGTGCTGCGTTGTGCAGCCGTCTGCCAATGGTTTTAGCACACAATGACTCACATAGGCCATCACTGCTCGCTGAATGTCCAATCATGGCTGTTGGGTTAGTCAATTACAGCAGTATGATCCGTCCTTACTTGCGTCACATGGGAAAACTTGTTCACATGTGTCACAATGTCAAACCTACCAACCATGTTTCATTCCTGTCGCTTGATTCCTTTGAGTGCTTCGGGGGGAGGGGGTTGGGGGGGGGGGGGGTTTGTACACCTGTTTGTGGGGGCGGGGGGGGGGGGTGGTGGGGGGGGGGGTGGGGGGGTGGGGGGGGGTGGGGGGGGGGGTTGGGGGGGGGGGGGGGGGGGGGGGGGGTGGTGTTGGGGGGGGGGGGGGGTGGTTGGGGGTGTGGGGGGGGGTGGGGGGGGGGGGTGGGGGGGGGGGGGGGTGAGGGTGGGGGGGGGGTGGGGCGGGGGTGTGGGGTGGTTTGTGGGGGGGGGGGGGGGGGGGAGTGAGAAAGAGAAGAAGGGGAGGGGAGAGGGGCAGGGGAGGGGGGAGTAGAGGGAGGGAGGAGAGGC
>JAMWET010002920.1:465000-510000 GCA_024036415.1 Prochilodus magdalenae
GGGGGGGGGGGGGGTGGGTGGGGGGGCGGGGCGGGTGGCTGGCGGGGGGGGGGGGTGGGGGGGAGGGGGGCCGGGTGGCGGGGTGGTAGGGGGGGGGGGGGGGGGGGGGGGGGGTGGGGGGGGGGGGGGGGGGGTTTGGGGGAGGGGGGGGTGGGGTTGTTTTTGGGGGGTGGGGGGGGGGGGTGGGGGGGGGTGTTGGGGTGGGAGGGGGGTGGGGGGGGGGGGGGGGGTGTGGGGGGGGGGGTGTGGGTGGGGTGGGGGGTGGGGGGGTGTGGTTGGGTGGGGGGGGGGGGGGGTGGGGGGGGCTTTTGTGGGTGTGTGTGTGGGGGGGAGGGGGGGGGGTGGGACTTTTGGGGGGTGGGGTGGGGGTGGGGGGGGGGGTGGAGGGGGGGGGGGGGGGGGGGGGGTGGGGTGGGGGGGGGTGGTGGGGTGGGGGGGGTGGGGGGGGGTGGGGGGATGGGGGGGTGGGGGGGGGGTTGGGAGTGCATCATCTTATATAACCTAATGGCCATTTTATTAAATATATATTTAATATATATATTATATACAGGGGTTGGACAATGAAACTGAAACACCTGGTTTTAGACCACAATCATTTATTAGTATGGTGTAGGGCCTCCTTTTGCGGCCAATACAGCGTCAGTTCGTCTTGGGAATGACATATACTGCGTCCTGCACAGTGGTCAGAGGGATTTTAAGCCATTCTTCTTGCAGGATAGTGGCCAGGTCACTACGTGATGCTGGTGGAGGTTCATCCTTCTTGGTGGTATGCTGACATTACCCTGGATACCGTGGCTCTTCACACATCACAAAGACTTGCTGTCTTGGTCACAGATGCGCCAGCAAGACGTGCACCAACAATTTGTCCTCTTTTGAACTCTGGTATGTCCCATAATGCTGCGTGCATTGCAGTATTTTGAGCAGAACTGTGCTCTTACCTGCTAACTGAACCTTCACACTCTGCTCTTACTGGTGCAATGTGCAATTAATGAAGATTGGCTACCAGGCTGGTCCAATTTAGCCATGAGACCTCCCACACTAAAATGACAGGTGTTTCAGTTTCATTGTCCAACCCCTGTATGCTAGGCCATGCCATTTATTAAATATATATTAAATATATATTTAATAAAGAAAAAAAATAGTTGCTTAGTTTATTCATGTGAAAATTATATACATGTTTGAACGCAGTAAACTTAATGCATCAGTCTTTTCAGTGCATTTGCTCAGCATTCATCTACTGTGATAACTCTGTCACTGATTATTTTGACCTTTCTGCAGTGCTATTTTAAAATCAGGCAGTGGCAGCACAGAAAGGCCAAGATGTCCACATAATTGCTGTCCAAAGTGCTCATAGCTTCGCTTCAACTGTATGTTCTTCTTAGTTGTGTAGCAGCCACTCCAAAAGGCTTTAATCAGTATATTTGTGCTCCCCGATCAAAACGTCTGTTTCTCATCCGAACTTCCAAAAAAAATTCGCCACATGGTCCGGCCAAGAAATGCACCATCTTTGTCTAAACTGTATTTCTTAGAAAGCAAATAACAGCATTGCGTGTCTGTCTTTGTCAAACTCTCTTTTGATCAGTGAGCTGCAACTAGTCGTATCTCTTGCGAATCTGTCTAATTTGCAAATGGCTGTGGTCTCCTTAGACTTTCTTCTTGCCGCCCTGCAGCCTATTAACAGCTTCTTTACTGTGCAGATCCCCCATATGTGCATGTCACCTGTCTCACCGGGTGGCTCAACAAATTCAACCCACCTCATGCTGATACAGCACAGACACAGAGAGGGGAATCTACGGAACTAATATCACTGTCAAAGTGTAAATTAATGAGGCAAATTTGAGGCAGAGGAAGTTTAGCCAATGCAAAACAAGCTTTAGAATAACAACAATGCTTAACAGAAGCAGACAAATGACAATACACATTGTCTACATTACATAGCTAGAGACATCTCCTTATACCCCATTATAAGCCATTATATCTGTCTGAGCAGTTTGAGCTTTTATGGCATGTTCCTTTGTTGCATGTAGTGCTTAGTAAACGAGGTGTGACCACAGCTTTCCTCAGCTTCTAGAAGGAAATAAATAGTGAGTTTAGTTACTTTCAACAACCATTGCTGACGCAGGTGTTCAGCTGCACACACAGCTTGCATAATCTCCATAGAAAAGCACTGCCAATAGAATGCGATGATCTGGAGCAGCCGCACACAAGCCTAAGGTCACCAAATCCAATGCCAAGCTTTGACTAGAAGGGTATAAAGCCTCCCAGCACTGGGCTGTGGAGCAATGAAACTGTGTTCTCTGAAGTCATGGAGCTTCATCCAGTACCTTTAGGACGAGTTATAGGGTAGTTTGTGATCTAGAACTAATAATTCAACATCAACACTGAACCTCACTAATGCTTTTGTGGCTGAATGTGATCAAATCCTCACAGAAATGTTCCAATATGTATTTTAAAACCTTCCCAGGCTGTTGCTGGAGCAAAGTTAAAGTACTGCGTATAAACAGCCAGGGAAAAAAAAGCTGCTGTCTACACACCCTCGGACATATAGCAGCCCAAGCCTGGCCGGTTTCAGATTTCTCCGTTGCAGTGCTACAGTTATTCTCCCTTGAAATCATTACCATAATTTCTGCGAGCCCTGCTAAGGAACTTCTCTAAGGCAATGTAAGAAACTAAAGAAACATTCTGAAGCAGTCTTAGTAAATGTTTGCTCTAGCATTAGCATAATCAAAAACTTTGTGCATATATGCTCTCCTAAAGGTTCCAAACTGCTTCCTGGCTTTGCCATAGAGGTCTAGGAGAAAGATTTAATTGCTGTATAACCTTTAGGTAATGTGGAGGATATTTAGACTTTTAAAAGGTTCTTTAAACTCAAAGATGCTAAAAAAAAGAGGCTCCCAGTGAGGCTGAGGCCTCAGAAACAAATTCAAGGAAACTCATTATTTAGCTGCTTCACTGATAATCAGCAAGTATATGTATATGACTTTTGTACATGCACTATATTGCCAAAAGTATTCACTCACTCTTCGAAATAATTGAGTTCTGGTGTTCCAATCACTTCGATGGCCATTGGTGTATAAAACCTAATACCTAGGCATACAGACTACTTCTGCACACATTAGTGAGAGAATGGGTTGCTCTCAGGACCTTAGCCGATTCCAGTACTGTGATAGGATGCCACCTGTGTAACTAAGCCTGTCATGAAGTTTCCCCCTACTAAATGTTCCACAGTCAGCTGTGTATTATAACAAAATGGATGTGATTGGGAGCAACAAATTGGTTAAACCAGCAAATTGGTCCTATACAGACTAATTAACTACACCTGTAACTACACCTGTAACTACACCTCTGAAAAGCTTATTTGCATATTTTATATATATTTGAGAACTCACCCAAATTCCACTACTACTCATTTGCTACTAATTTCTGAAACTGAAGACAGTGGAGCAGATGTGTAATGTTTGGAAGAACGCAGTGCCTAAACAGAAAAGAGGATTTCCATGGGGTGTGGGGGGCAAGCTAATATATGTTGCCATTGGGACTAGTATTAGCACTGCTATGGCAAGTGACTTAGCACCTAGAACTATAGTTGCTAGCCAACATGGAATCCACCCAATACCAGAAGTTAGTTCACACACTGATTACACACACACACACACACACACACACACACACACACACACACACACACACCTACACACACACACACACACACACACCTACACACATATAAGCACACACACCTACACACACAAACGCACACACACACACACACACACACCTACACACACACGCACGCACACACACACACACACACACACACACACACACACACAAGCACACACACACACACTTACACACACACACAAGGACACACACAAGGACACACACGCACACACACACAAACAAAAAACAATCTCATTAATGATGATGGTTATTTTGAACTTTCATTCAAGGGTTCTTTAGGAAACTAAGCATCTTTCTTAAGAACATAATACCTTAATGAGTTTCACCCATTTAGACATTCGGTATGCGGTGCAGTAATAAGAAAACGGCTTGCGTTCCGGTACTGACACATCTGCTACAGGGCTAGGTATTATTGCAGCGTTTTATGAGAGTGCCTCTCATCTTTAGCCAGCTCCGCTGATTCCGTATGACAGCGAGAGAATGAGTGGTTTTGTTTTTCATGGATGAGATTGTCAGGCCTGATAAAGAAAGATATACTCCCAGCTCAGCCTTACGGGAGCAAGACCTCAAATGTGCTTTTGATGAAGACAAATCGAGAAAAGGGCTCAGAAGGTTTCATTTAATAGTCACTGTATGGTGTACACTTAAATTCATTTCACAGAATGCAGCCCAGGGACATTGCAGAAAATATGAGATGATTATTCAGCAAGGGTCTCAGTGTGAGCTGGTAACTGCGGGCTGTGTTTTCACTGTATATTCTAGTCATGTCAGTGGTGGAACAAACACTGAAAATTGGTGCACTGTACAGTATATTAAATAAGTTGTGTGAGTTCTCTTTCTTAGCCCAGTTTTAGACCTCAGCCTTAAAAATCTAGGTGCCAAATAAGGTTCTTTGGAGCAATGGCCTAAAA
Source organism: Prochilodus magdalenae (assembly GCA_024036415.1). Lineage (NCBI taxonomy): Eukaryota > Metazoa > Chordata > Actinopteri > Characiformes > Prochilodontidae > Prochilodus > Prochilodus magdalenae. Next base: position 469,596 of record JAMWET010002920.1, read on the forward strand.
AAAAACAGAGCCCTTCAATGCTTGGCTCTTTAATAAACCATCTGTGTAAATGAAGGTGAAGAACCTACACATGATGTCAGAATTCCTTACAAATTAAAGGTGTTTCCAAACCAACAACCATGTAGAAATCTATATGCTTTGAATTGGCTCTGTATCACTGTGGTGAGGAACCTCCTGGGAGAAATAAGTAATACAGTCTAGAAGACTACCTTAGACCAGCCAGGACTACCTCTCAGTTGTGTATCACACACTAGTACTACACAGTATATACTATGTACTAATCCTAATAGTATGACAGTGTTTGTATGTAGCTACCACTACATGTGGGAGACTGGGGTTTGAAACCCGGTATGGGTGATTATACTGTGCTACACCAATAGGTCCTTGGACAAGACTCCTAACACTACATTGGCCTACCTGTAATATGATGAATCTGTAAGTCACTCTGGATAAGAGTGTCAGCTAAATGGTATAAATGTATGAGTTGGGCAGGCTAGTACACAAAATATTAGCATACCACATCACTTACTATTAACAAGTGTGTTATTTACTAGAACACATTTATTTGTTGGCTGTTTTGACAGATTTTAGGACTGAACTCACATTCATACAACATTTCTGGTCCTGCCACTTCCGCAGGTACTGTTGCATCACCAGCTGTCATTTTACAAATATGAGATGCTTATCTCTTTACATTTCCCATTGCATTGTGTGACAACAGTGTCCATCATTACCATGCCCTCATCATACTTAAAAACTGTCTAGTTCTAAGTGTGCATTGATTTTAGTCTTATATTTTATTACTTAGTATTTATATGGTAATTGTTACATTGTACACTGCAACTGCTTGTTTCACTGTGTATATGATAATATAAACTCCTGAATCTTGAAATAAGGAAACAGAAAGTATGCTTAGAGTAGCTATTACATAATTTCTGATTTAATTAAGCAATCTAACTTAATTAATGTAATGTATTAAGTAATTCTGCATTTGTATTGACAGGTCTAAGTCTGCACTTGAGACTCTAGTGGTGATCTCTTCTCTCCTACTTACAGACACAAATGTGGTATGTATTAAAAATGAAGAACAGGGCTTCAATAGTCCTTTTCTAAATTTAGCTAGATGTAGTTTTCTCAGTTTTTCAGATCGTGCCTCAGCAGCAGAGTTTCTTGCTGTTCAGTGGCTGCTCTGAATGAATCCAACCAATGTGCGTGCCAGCTGGCTGAATCAAACACAAGCGGATGCAAAGATTTGTTTTTGAGGTGCCTGAGTGACAGATAAAAGAAAGAAAATATAAACAGATAGGATAGTTGGTCTGGGTTGAGACTACATTTAACGAGGCCGACGGCAGAGTCTGAGCGCTAACACTGGTACTGGGGGGATATTATGAAAAGCCCACTTTTCAGTGCTTGTGCACACACATTTGGGTATCTGGCATGCATACCCTGTACTTGCCATGTGTCTGTTGCAATGCTGAAGTCTCTAAGGCCTCTTGTTCAAAATTTCCTGTTCCACCTTACATGGTGCAGAAGTTACATCCTGCCATTATAGGCTATTTGTTCAGCTTCTTATTTGAATTTTCTCGTTCCACCTTAAATGGTGCACCAGTTACATTCTGTTGTTTTAGGCAACTTCTTTACCATTTAAGGTGGATGAGAAGATTTTGAATTTGGCATATAAGAAGCCAAAATAACCCTCATGCATGTTTTACAACTTGGGTCAGTACAACCCTGACTGCCAATAGAGGCTTTTACTAAAGGAGGGATCAGTGCCAACTGTCTGTGTTAAAACTGCAGACGAGGGATGTTTTAAAAATAGTTCTCGTCTGTGTTTCTTTGGTTGTTTCACACTAGTTTAAGTAACAGCTAAGGTAATATATGAACAGAGATGTCATTTTCTAAAAGGTTCCTGGCATTATTCACTGCAGGATCCACAATAACATTAAAGGTATTTGATTATTAGTCAAACATCTGTGAGATGAACTTCATCTCATCAGCATCTTTTCAAAAGGGGGAGGTGAGCAGTACCTCATGTCTGAGCAGAGCTGTTTAAGCAGGATGAGAAGGGAGCTGTGGTCCTTGATACTTGTGATATTTTGGCCACAGCATGTCACAGACATTCCTCCAATATTCCGACAGACTGTCTTGTGGAAAGAATATGTCAAGTCAAGTCAAAGTTTATTTATATAGCACCTTTTACAACAGATGTGGGTTCAAGCCCCCAGTCAGATAGTCAAGTGCGACGGTGGCAAGGAAACCAAGACTCAAAAGGGTAACCCATCCTTTTCAAGTTGACGCCGGATAGCAAGAAAGCACAAAAGGAAGGATTTACAGTTATATGCAGCACTGAATAGGATAGCCAATAACTGTTGGTGTGAGGGTAACACAGAAAAACAGACCTGAAGCTCTGAATGAAACTCAGTCACTGTTACTAGTGAACCCAGTGACCACTATAAGAGGTTCATCACAGTAAAACCATGTACATCCAGTAGCGGTAGAGGCCTACGGTGATAATCTATTAGAGAGAATAAGGGTGGCATTCGGTGTTTTGTAAGGCAGAGGAAGACATTTCTGATTAGTCTGTGATTAAATATGTCATATTTAATTGTCCAAGACAAGAAAACATCATCTGGAGTCCAAGACCGAGTTTGAGTACTATAGCATTAACTGCTGTTATGTAGTAGATGTTGTTATTAATGTGTCACCCAAACACTTTACATTCACAGTGTTTAGCAGGCCTTCTTATCCTTACATAAGTAGTTTGTTGGCTTCTGTGGAGTGAATCTTTAATAGCCTATAATAGCACTTGAACACACAATATACCGAGACCGAGGGCTTTTATTTTCTAAATGTAAATTAAATACAAGAAGAGTGTTCATTTAGCTGAATTATAAAAAGGAGGGAGTTTGAAGGCAGTATTATGTGACGGTCAGAGGAAGCTCATCCTACCACTTGGGTTGCCTGGTCAGCAAAAATGCTTGCCTTCCATGAAACTTGAATGATGGTGGGTCAAGTCGTGCTTTAAGCTCAACAGGCTACCAGCATCAGTTAGGGAGGGGCAGATCCATTTCTGGCCTTGCAGGCAAGCGTCACAGTTATAAATCTAATGCGGGGCAGCTACAGGAAGCTAGCAACAGAGGAGAGACGTGACACAAGATATTGTGAAATTCAAATGGAGCTAACTGCAAATCACTACTAAATGTGACTGTTGATGAAGTGCGAAATGTCGGATCACAGGATGGGTGCACAGAATATCGACTGTAGCAAAATCACATTACTTCAGGCACTGCTTCCACTCTGCAGCATGGCACCTTTGCGATATGTCAAGCTGTGTTATAAATCGAGGTGCATGATATTTACAACAGATTTGGATCTGTACAGAGTATCTTCCTCTCAGACTCCTCCTATTCAGCTGCTAAACCTGCTCCGATCTGTGTTCGTTAATTGTAAACGTTGTGAGTTTGAAGGGGTTTCTGGCAGAGGGCTTTTGTGCAGTCTTCAGCAGTAAATTGTGTTCCCTATCCTGGCAGCCTGGGTGCTGACTACAATAGCCCACGTACAGTGGGCCAGATGGCAACACATGTTTGCACAACACTGAGATCGTGTCGCTTGGTCACAGTGGCCACGGTGATGTGCAGATTGCCAACTGCTAATAAACCACATGTCTGTTACAAATAATAATGAGGTGTAGTGGATCTGCTCCACCACTCAGGCTTCAGCTTATACTGTCTTTTACTGCTTCCTACAGATTCTCTTGCACTTTGAAATACCCCGCACAAATAAATCAGCTTTTTTATTGGACACATCACATATAAAAGGCCTTTGCATCCTCAGAAGTTGGACACATTTAAAATCCAGTTTATAGGTTTTGAATGAATTTCCTGCAGTCTCTCTCATTACCATGGTAAAATAAGGCTTCAAGCTCTGCACAGTTCAAACCCCAGCTAGCAGCCCTCAATCTATCATCTTCTGTACACCTGTTCATTTCTCTCCCAACCTCAACTCTAATGAATCTCTCCATCTCGCTGGCTCCCTCCAGCCTCCTCGCTCTGTCTCTGGCTGCTGAGATAGGGCTGACAGGTCGGGGTGTGTGGTTGTTAGCTGATGCCCTTTGCTGAGCAGCAGGTCTTTGGCCCATCTGCCTGGTTCTGCTCGCTTTGAGACAGAGGTGCGCTCCAGATGTCTGCCCACACAGCTCTCCAAAAGCAGCAGAGCAGGAAAAAAGCCCTGAGATCTTTTAGAAGTTACCATTTGGTCAGTGATCTAGGACACTGACCTCCATACTTCAGTTCCTCACTCTCATTGCTACATGACTCGCGCATCAGTTCCACAGCAACAGTTTATGGTAGTGAACAATAACCAAATCAGTGTTCCAAAAAGGTTCTCGGCTTCAATGTGTGGTTTAGGGGGAAACTCGTAGATGATGTGGAATCTTGAAGGTTCTCATTTATACAGGTCTATTGAAGGTTCGGTAGCACTGTACTTTACAGATCAGTAATAAGTAGGTAATGATATGGTCATTTTACCATAACAAATTGTGTTTAATCATTAATTAAATGCCAATTTCCTAGTAATGACTAAATAATGAATCAAACATTGTAGTGACTGTTAACAAGGCCTTTATGAAAGTTGTATTTACCCAAAAACGACCTGCTTATTTTGTAGTTCTTTATGTATAATAAGTGAGCAATTGTAGTGGGAACAAGGGAGTACTGTAATAGAAACATAATGGTAACAAGTACATTCCTAAATAGTCACATCTTTCTATCATATAATAAATGAAAAGATAGATAGATAGATAGATAGATAGATAGATAGATAGATAGATAGATAGATAGATAGATACTTTATTGATCCCAGTGGGAAATTCAAGTATATAGTAATTAAATAGTAACATGGTAACAAGTTTTATTTATCTAGAATGACCTGCTTATTTTGTAGGTCTTTATGAACAATATAAGAATAATAATTATATATACATGTATATGTAATATTAGAGTTATTCAAAATCATTGAAGTAGTTCTGCTGTAATTACCTGGTATTAGGGCTGTAAAATACTAATTCACTTGTTTCTGATTTATTTCTTACCTGTTATGTGTTTTGATGGTCAGACAGTGAGATGTTACAGGCAGTATTTATAGTGAAATTAAATTTTATTAGAGCCGTAAAATACAAACTTATTTATTTCTATCTTGTTTCTTATGTCCTACACATAAGAAGATCCCCCATCAGATCATAACTTCAGTTCAAAATGGTCTTGTGCTTCACATGCAGGCCCACCTATAGACACGCACTGTTACCCAGGAATATAGGTAGATCTACATTACTGCTTTGTTCCCACTACAATTGCTCACTTATAATACATAGAGAACTACAAAATAAGCAGGTATATTTTGGGTAAGATCAACTTGTTACCACTTTTTTACCATTTAATAATGCCCTTGTTAACACACACACACCACTTCTGATTTATTATTTAGTAATTACTAGGAAATTGGCATTTAATTAATGACTAAATACGATTTGCTACTGTAAAAATATCATTTTATTATCTACTTATTACCAGTATGTAAAGTAAAGTGCTACCGAAGGTTTTTTTGGGAACCAAAAGTGGTTCCTCTATTTCAACAGAACAAAATAACCAAAACTGGTTCTCCAATTTCACTGTTTTAAATGCAGCATTACAATAACTGAACAGAAATACAGTCAGTGAGATGTGAAGACAGTCATTGAGAGTCTTATAGTGTGACTTGACGCACAGTAGAGAAACATTCAGAATGAATTTACAGTGGTGGTGATAGGAACAAGGGGTTCAGAATGTATCCATTTTAGTTCTTATCCAATAAGAGATAAGTAAATCTGCTATATGTTGATAATGGTTAAATAATGTAAAATAGTGATTAATGTAATGATTGGGTTGAGGCGGAATGCAAGTGCAAAGTGGACTTATTGGAATGAGTCCGGGTAACAGGGGTCAACACACAGGAAGGTACGAGTAAAGACATATCCATAACTTAAACAAACGGATAATGGAAGCAAATCAGGTTTAGAACCAACACCGGGACAACAGCTTAGAAATCATAAACATACAACATACCAAACTAACACAGGGTGAAAAACACAGAAACTTCACAAACGGACAGGGCACACAAAGGGGTCTAAGTACACGACCTAATGGGTAACAGATAGGTCTCAGGTGTGGGAGTGGGCGGAGCTAGGGGAAGCAGGAAGAGCTGTGCTAAGACAAAGTAACCAGAGGGGGCGTTGTGAGACACGAACAGGGACAGGCAGACAGATAGACAGACAGAGATGTAACAATTAATCCATAAAAATGTATTTTCTATTTTGACTTAAAACACCCTGCACACAAACCATCCTTTCGTTTACTTAAAGAATACAATGCTAAATCTAAATAAATCTAAGTATACATAAAACAAGAGCATATTTATACACCAAGTGTAAATAAATCTACAATCTATCAGTAAATAATTTCCACTATTTCATTTTGTGCATTTTCCTGCCACTGGGGGTTATTTCCAATACCACACAGACTGAGAACTCTGAAAGAAACCAGAGTAAGAGGACACATGCCTTGAGAAGGATCACTGATTACTCAGGTAAAATCCAGCTCTCTTTAGCAGATTTCTTAATCAGAATTTGAGACTGTAACATATGGGAGTATGCTGTTTACCTAATTTAAATAATCAGATAGCTGGAGAAATCAGATTATGTTTGGATTATTAAGTGCTTGTGAATACATTTACTGACATCATGATCCCTTTGAAACAGACACTAACATTCACACAAGCAGCTACGCAAGCACACCTTAACAGTTTTTACATTTCTTTCTTATGTGCATCAAAATGGTTAAATGTGTAGCTTTTAAGAAGTCGTTAGAACAGGGAATAGAGAAAAATTAAGAATATTGGTAACACTAAAACATGCAGGTAGATTTGATGGCCTGATAAGTCTAATTTTGTTAATAGGACTTTTCGGATCTTGAGAAGCGGAAAATGCAACTAACGTGAGACTGTGGAAAGTATCTCTCCAGATTCCTTTGTGAGATTGAAAGTAAAAATGAAAGCTGTAATAACAGCAAAGCATTAACACAAAATACTGATAGTCTGACATAATACACTTATAATCAAAAAGAAGGAAGTGCTCAGATGGAAGTGTGGGATTGCAATGTTGGTGGGAAGGAAGATAAAGGTAACCAGGAACAATAAATGATGATAAGTTTAGACTGATATAGACAATATTTATTGAGCTACACATACAGAAGTAGTGTTACTAACTCAACATACCAGACTCAGCACAGAGATATGAAAGTTCCTAATGGTGTCCTGTGATAATCCATCCCACGTAGTTTGAATATTGAATATAGTTCCTGCAGATTTTGCGGTACGGGGTGGAGGCGGAGTGACACCAGGCCTTCTGGTTGTGAGACGCATGATAACAAACCAGTCAACTTGGTGCTAACCACGGTGTCTCCACACACAGATTTGTTGGTCGTCTCCACCAAGGCATGTTAAGATGGCCTGTGCCATTCTGAGTCACTCTGTGACAGTCTGGAATGACACTATTGCAGTTTTTGGTGACGTTGACATGGTGCCAAGGATCGTTGTTGTGTGTTGTGCAGTCATCTTCCAATGGTCCTGGCACTAACAGGATGACTCATGGCGCGCATCACTGAATGTCCTTAATCTTGGTTATTGGGGCAGTCAAGTACAGCGATGAGGCCAGGCCTTGCTTCCGTCACATGTGCAGGTGAGCATGAGTTTTTCACTTCATGAAAACAGAACAGCAGTCAGGATAGTTGCTAGTCTTAGATATACTACTCTTTAAGATGCAGATTTATTGGGGGTTTATTCTTATTATGCATATTATTATGACCTATCATGAGTAAGAATATGTATGCTACCATTTTGAGTTTATTGCCTATGGCTAAGTGCCATGAAAATTATATGCTATATGTGTGTGACCTCAGAGGAACTGGTGTACGCTTGTGTAAGTGAGTTACACTGGGGCTTAGTAGTTCTCTGGGTTCTTCTGCAGGGAGAGCGCCAAGCACAGTGTGGTCCAATATGAGTGGCAAAGCAAGTAACGTCTCTTCTGTACCTGCTTGTGTACACATGAGATGACACACCACCCAAGCCTAAGAAAGCCACTGATTAAAAGATAAAGACTGAAAGAAGAGCGTTCCAGCTCAGGCGGGTTTTAATTGAGGCGCCAACCAGCTCTGCTGCGCCAAGTGTCCTTCCTTTTAACTTCCTCGATTTCCACAAAATCCACCGCCAAGGGGACACATAAAAGCCAATGAACTCTCTTCCTTTTTACAGCGCTATTTATACAACCTGAAGGCAGGTCCAAATCATTACAATGCACAGACCTTGATGGCATACGCTCAGTGGCAGCGTTCCAGGAACCTAAAGTGAAAAGTTTGTAAGTCAAGCATAAATTTCAGAAAGTCACTCATAAAACCAGCGCTGTTTTTAGAAAGCAACACACATATTGTCCTCCCATCTCTGTCTTCAATTCCTCTATTCACTAGCAGTCTGGCAGACCATGTACTCTTAAGGATAAAGGTTTTCAGACTGATGCTTCTGTGATGACCCTTACAGTAAATCACTTCCCTAAAGATCCATTTTTGTATTGGATGTCTGAGCATGATGAACTTTGAAGTTTATAGCAGTAAGAGTTAGTACTGTTTTACTACTGGGGTGGCCATACAGTTCCAGAATGTAATTCACTTTTACAGCACTGTATTAATGTCACATGTGTAATATACTGAGCCCCACTTCATGCATACAGAATCCGACATCTCTTCGCATGAACACGCATCACACAGACATATGGATTAGTGTAATCTGTAGGGTATATACACTTGTATTCTCACACAGTTCCTGCAGATTTTGTGGTAGGGGTGAAGGTGAAGTGACACCTGGCCTTCTGGATGTGTGATGCGTGACAACAAATCTTGGGACGACGCCTCCACACAGTTTTGTTCGTTGTCTACAGCAAGAATAAAGCGGGACTCTTCATTAAAGATGGCCCGCTGCCATTCTGAGTCACTCTGTGACAGTCTGGCACGACACCATTGGAGTCTTTGGTGACATTGACGTGGTGCTCTGGACAGTCGTCCTTTGTTGTGCAGCCTTCCAATGGCACTGCAGCAACAGTGTTATGGCGGGCATCACTGCTCACTGAATGTCCTCAGTCGTAGTTGTTGGGTCAGTCAGGTACAGCGATGAGGTCCATTCTTGCTTACGTCACACATGCGGCCGAGCATGAAACTTGAATCATTTGAATGTCTCACCCACCAAGTTTCATTGTTGATTCCTTCTGGGTGAAACTATCTGTGCAACTATTCTTTTGGCAATGAGATTATTTCTGGTTCCTTTTTAGCACCACTTACTCACAAGGTGCCTTAGAATGACACATTTCAAATGAAATCAGAATGACTTTGTGTACATCTTAATTATGCACAAAGGAAAATATATTGGTGAAGATTCACTGTATTAACTAATATTAATATTCCAGTGATTTAACAGAGTCAGCAGTAAGGATAGTTGCTAGTCTTAGATATACTGCTCTTTAAGATGCAGATTTATAGGGGATCGTAGGTTTATTATTATTATGCAGTAAGAATATTTGTGCTACCATACGTAATCCAACATCTCTTTGCATGCACATGTATCACGCAGACATATGGATGAGTGTAATCTGTAGCATACAGTATATATCCCTGCATGACATACATGCATGTATGAACGGTTGTCTTATTCTGTCAGTAAGTTGGAATTTGGTACAAAACCAGAAACCCTGGTTTGAGCCATGTCGACTTACATGGTAGCACAATATTACAGGATTTTACTCCAGGAGGCTGCAAATTTCCAAGGCTCATTTGACACGAGACTGACACAGACTAAGCAAACTTTTTGGGATGAGATGAATTTGTTTGTTTGCTTGCTAGCCTGAACCAGGACTGAGGATATACGACTTTTGGCATCCAGGAAAGTTACAAAACTTTGTGAGACAGGCATGACACAGATAAGGTTGCAACCTGTATTGCAATCTTTCATTAACATCAGCAGGGATGAGCACTCTGCTGTCGGATGTTTTTGTTTTCCCATTAGCTGTGAAACTGTCTTGCATTCTTTTATCTTTTATTTTTACCTCTTGAATATGAGTAAAAGTCATTCTAAGACTTACGCCTGTCTGGTCTCTTGCTCCGTCACTCTTTGTCTGTTCCTTGTTTCTTCTGACAACATCCCCTTCAGTGGCATGATGTCGACACTGGGGATACTGAGCTAGCTTCTTCTTAAAACCCATAGTTGTTGTTTTGTGATGTGCTGCTGTTACTGCATTTTCGAGTGCTTGGTCCCCTAAAGCTACATAGTGCTTTATAGCAGGCGTTCCGGGCCCTGTGTGGCTATAACAGAGATGCCATTCTAGTGAAGTACTTAAGTTCAGCCTCTAAACTCCTTTTTTCCTGGTCTTGTATGTAGAATTTGTACTCAGACTTGCGTATTTACAGGCATTTTTTTTTTTTTTTTTACCGATGTTAGTCCCTGGTGTCAACCAAGGCTACTTGGTTATGGTACTCCTTGCAGCTGTTGGTCCTCTTTTAAATTGGACTGAACACATGACTAGTCTTAGTCTCCACATTATCGAGACTGGACATGTCCTGTGCTACATACTAAATAACATATTACATGAATAACTTTTTCTATTTACTGGGAAACATAAAATTCAGTGTCCAGTATACTAGACATAACAAAAATCAAGCACTGAACTTCTCTTGTGTTTACAGAACATACAGTTTCCTGATAAGCTACCTCTTAGAACTACAGAGACGTCTCTATGCATATCTCCTTAAATATAACATTAATTCATTATAAATCATTATAATTTTTATATAATAATAACTATGAGCTCTTTTAACACTGAACGTACAATATACACTGATTTTCATTGCTATATGTGGAGTAAACAAATGCTCCCTGATGGAAAACTAAAGCTGTATTACAGTTTATAAAGTATAAACATGTCACACTCGTTCTATATATAAACATGTACATTACATACAGACGTTATATTCAAATGTAATATTATTTATTACACATGACATGCATTCTTTATGCTAGCCCATTTCACAAAAATAATGTTTCTGAGTTTCAGAAATAACTGAGACAACTCGGGTCTAATTCAATTCAACTCCACGCGGTTCAACTTTATTCAACTGAAATCAGGGTCCTTAACGAACCAATAATACTAATAACGTGCTGGTACTGGGTTGGGTTAAATTTTTACAATATTAATATTAAATATAAAAAAATTATATGTAGAATTATTAACGCTATACACTGTAATTCTGGGACCGTGGAAGCAAGAGTCAAAACATATTAGCAAAACAGAACTGGAAGAATTTACATTACGCACGTCTGAGACTGTACAGCCTGTCAGGACGTCAGACTCACATAATGCTAAATAACCCTGGACCAGTTTTTTACCACTAATTAAACTACTAATTAAGACAAACCAACAAAGACAAACATTAATAAACAAATATATACTACTTCAGTTTTAACTTCAGTTTTAACTATAGAATTATTTTAACTTTCTCTAACACAGGAAATGTGTAGCTTTCTGTTTTGGTCTGTTTTCCTGATGATAATAAATATGTTTATTATTTAAAATTGAATTAGCCTAATTCCAGTGTCCAGTATACTAGAAATTCACTGACATCTACAAATAAAACAATATAATCCATTAAGTCAGAGACCATTATGTCCCAACACACATTAAACTCTACCAATATAAATAAAGATCCAGAATGGTGGAGGGTTGTAAATGCAGAGGTCTACTAAACTAACGAAAGCATCATTTACTATACTGAGTCCAAACGTACAGACTGCTGGACATTAAACTTTAACATTTCTGTGTATGTAGAATTAAAGGTTTACTTGTTTACCTACAAGATGGACCTCTAGAAGGGTGTACATACAAACCCATTAAAATATAGAAACATTTAGAAACAGTGTTTGCTTTAGTCTTGGAGGTAGTGAGCATCTATTTATCCAGTTGCCAAATTCATGTTCATGTTCTAACACACGATCAATCAATACACAGACTAAGACAATACACAGACTAAGTTCTGAGTGTGGTGATATACCTGATTATACGCTATACCTTTAGTATTCCAGCTAGAAATGATTTGTTCTAAAATTGTTCTGAGAATAAGCCATGCAATGTTCTATAAATGTTTTCAGCAGGAATGTTTTCTTTTGGTTCCCAGAATGTTCTTTTTAAAGGAAGAACGTTCTAAAACATTTTCTGAATGTTGTGCTGAGAATGTTCTACTTTTGTTATCATGTAACATAATCTGCAGTCCTGACAACATCCTCAAAACATCCTCTGAATGCTGCAGTTAGAACATTATGACTTAGTTAACATGTGCATTTATAGGAACATTATCTGAAATTATAAACATTTGTAACATTTTCTTTTGGTCTTTATTAGAACCTGCAGGTAACATTGGCCAAGGTTCTGGGAACATTCCGTGCTAGCTGAGATCGTGGACGTTTGGAATAAGCTGGTTGGTTTTGGATTTAACTTGGCCTTAACAACAGTTTTAGCTGAAAGATTATCCCTATGATGTGATATATACCTAACCATTTAGGACCCTTGATTGTGAAGCGTCAAAACAGAAATATAATAATCATTAACATTGCTAATTCAATTCAGTATGAAACTATCTAAACTAGCCAGAATGAAAATCTATTTACCTGACACTTGCTGCACTCTATTCATTGCAAGTTGAGCTTGATCTCCTTTCCTCTGCACTCCTGTAAACTTTGCTCATGCTGGGAAAAGGAGACTCCTTGGAAAGTCTGTATTTGTATGTACTTTGAGTACTCTGAAAAACACACTTTGCGAGAGCTCTTATCTCTTCTCCTCCTGTTCTTCCCATCTCCTCCACTTTTCTTCTCCCTTGTTTTGCTTCCTAAGTTTTGCCATGTTTCCAGAGAGGAACTGGCAGAGTTCTCTTCCAATAATCAGCATTTGTAATTCCTGTAAACGGCTTGGAGCCTGGGAGACAGGTTTTTTAATAATGTGCTGAATTTCCCTGGCGGGGCATGTGCTTTGTTAGTTTTAATTTCATATACCTGACAATCATTCCACATTAAAGTGCTTGAATCTGTGCTCACTACATTCAGAGTCATTGTTGATATCTTCTTTATTTGCTGTGGGAAAGGATGATGAGAAGGCGCTGTATTAGTTAGGGGAATCAGAACGAGTGGGGAGTGCTTTTAAATTGCATATGCCTGCCCCGCCTTGACAGAGGGAACAATCGATGGGTGCACACCACTGCCCTTTCTCAGGCTACATGAATCAGCACTTGGTTAGCTAAAACTCCGGTCTGCATGTGGATGGTGCAGTGTTACTGAGGTTATAGACACACACTAGGAGGGGAGCTTGTGGAGGAAAACTGCTTATAAGACATAATAATGTAGATATGATTTAAACTCTGAAATGCATATCGCAGGTCACTACACAAACATTTGTGGATAAAACTTTACATTAAAAGATGCATTACTTCATATTAGCTAGTCTGAAAGTGGTGTTTACATATATATGCTGATTCCAGATGAACTGACATAAAGTAATGCATTACTTAACAGGAAGTAGTACATTAACAATGATTACAATGCCTAACTAACAACTGTATTATTACATTAAGTAAACAGTTTACTTAAAATATGTTTACTTAACATTACTTACCTATTGTTATTTTATTATTTCATGTTAACTGTTTCTTTAACTAATAATTATATCATGTTAGACCATCAGTACTTTTTTCCTATGCTACTTAATAACACATGATTGATTTCATAGCAACATGTTTACATATTTATACAGTTTGCATACGTGTATCTGGTAGCTTTTAAGACTTTATGCACAACCATAGCTCAAAACACTCAAAATTCAGAACTTTCTACTTAAAATATTACTGTCTACTTAAATATAAATGTATAAACATAATGTATTTCAGCACGTCTGGCACAAAATGTCTGTTGTTTCAATAAGGTACAAGTAATGACAGATCATTTCATTTCATATAATTTCATTTTATTTCCAGGAAAAAACAGGAATGTATTTATTCATCATCAAGAGAGCTGGAGAAAACATACATTAAACAGGAAATCACAAAAATGACTCTAAAATAAAAACTGAATATAGCTATAATGTATCCAGCCTTTGCTGATATTACAGCATCCTTCTTTTCAGGAGACTTGCTTTCAGTCTTTCACAGAAATCTGCAGTGATTTTTCTCCACACTCCAGAGGTCAGTCCTAGAACATGGTTCCACTTTCTGCATCTCATGATCCAGATCATCTCAAACACATTCTGTGATGTTGAGGTCTGGACTGTGGGGTGGACAGTCCATTGTTGTGAGAAAACCAGCAGCTTCTTTGTTTCATTTTCTACATGTTTTATGCTCAGTAACGGCTTCTTTAGAGCTACTCATCCTTTTCATCTCATAGTGTTGAGTTGTCCTCTCACAATGAAAAGATGGACAGAAACACCTGTGGAGTTTCCAGATCTGATTTATTCTTCTCTCTGGAGGCTTTAAGCACTGTTTATCTGAGGATGACCATTCTGGTGGTCTATTGTTTGAATACTTGTTTGGAGTCCTATTTTTTTCTGTATCCTTTAATCAACCCCAAACACCTTTGGAAACACCTTTCTACTTATTTTGCTTAGACTTCTTTGTGTAAACAGAGTATCTTATATTTAATATCCTTAAATGCTTATCCTAAAAAAGGCAGTAATTTATGTAACTTATGGTAAGTTCTTCCTAGAGTGAACCCAAAGTGACAATAACTGAAGCAGAATTATGGAGTCATGCTCACTTTTACTACACAACTAACTGCCTATAACCTTGTGCAAGCGCGGGATAAAGAGAGCAACAGGAAGCTTCCATGTTTATTTCATTATGTTACAGATAAATAAAGCAGGCTGGTGTCTGGGTTCTGCTGTCTGAGAGCTCAGGATCTCTGAGGACTGCTCCGAGCGTTAGCATCTTCTTTCTGCTGCATCCTCACTGTTTTAATGCAAGTGTTGATCCATACACAGCTGAGTTCTCTTCCTCTACGTCTGGGCCTCACTCTACCTCCTTTTGCATACCTCTTTCTTATACTCTTTCTGCCGCTCTCCCTCTCTCTCCCTCTCTCTGTCTGTCTGTCAGACCTTGCGAGACAGAGAGGGAGTCTGATGCTGGCACTCGTCTCTGCTTGATCACTCCCTTCATGCCAACAGGCCCACGGCGTGCTGAGGGCCCGCTGTCAGCACACAACAGCTCAAACACTCACACACTCGCTCTTTCAGTCTCCAAGAGGCAGAGGAGCCCAAGACACTGTTGCACAGAGCAGGGCTCACATACATGAGAATGTACCGTGCACTTTCATTCTTCTGTATGGAACCGTGTGGGACCTAAGAACTGTGTCGATGACGATGTTTTAAAGTGGAATTCCACGGAGTTTTTAAGATTTCCGCATACTGATGAAGATGTAAACAAGGAGAGCATTGTTGCTCTATTAGACATACAAAGTAAGTTACTGCAGGTAACTTATTCAATCAAAACCAAAATCTAAACTAGGAAGGAGCAAAAGTTTTGCGTGAATGATAAGTCTAGCAAAGAAGTAAACATACACAAAAGCAAACGGTTCAGAAGGCAGGTCTGTAAGTCTAGCCCACTTTAGAAGACAGCTTAAATTCTGCTAGGGCTTTCCTAAAGTGACAGTAAAACAACTAGAGGATACTTATTTGGGATCTGCATCTCCATCACTGAGGTCTATGTGACACATATCTTGATGCACAGTCAACGATTCCAGTACACTGAAGATATATGAACCATATGAACCAGCTAATAATGTTATATAATACAATACAACCTTATTGAGATGCAGTTCTTGTGCAGTATTTGCTGCTGTGCCTCATCACGTGTACACCACCTGTATACATCTTGACTGCCAACATCACTATAATTCATGCAGTCTGACCGTCTATACCATCAGCATTATCAGTATCTATGTAGCTGGTATAAGAGAACGTAAGTGTGCAATATCTATATAATATAAGTGCAATAACTTTCAGTAACTGTGCAAGATATATCTGTGCAAGTACACATGGAATTTGTATTGTTTCTTGTTGTATTTTATTGTGCCTAATAGAGATTTATTTATTTTGTATAAATTAGACTTAATATTTATATTTATATAAACAAGACTTTTGTATACATACTATATATATATATATACAATTATATTTTGTATTTTGTGCACTTTAGTATACCTGTTGCTCTCAAACTGTTTACACTATATTACACTGTAACAATGCAAATTTCCCCATGTGAGATAATAATAAAAAGCTTATCTGATTAGTGTGATTCAACATGACATGATTTAATGCAGTGCAACTGAACATGAACCCAAGTCATAAAGGCACAGGAACTCTACTAATAATTCTATAGAACAAAATCTGATGCAATATATGCTACAAATAATGCATCCTAAATTCATGTCAAATTTTATTAATTTAAATTTTATCCAATCACATGGTGATTCAGACAGTTGTTATGCTGAGGCACTGATATGAATCTATGAGTCTTACCATCCCTAATACTTATGCATAGTTACACAGATTAGTCAAATATAACAAAATCATTTCACAGTAAGACACATGGATCAGTGGAAGTGGAAGTTTTCAATAATAATTTGCTGTAATAAATTATTTCAGTGTATGATACTATACTATTATACCATACTATGATACTATACTGATACTATACTATTATAAGACAGAGACTCCTCAGACTCCTTTACTATACAATACTATTCTACTCCATTAAGACGTAAGTAAATTCAGAGTGGTTTGATTTTGAATTAAAGCCTTTAAGATTACAAAGTCTTCAAACTATGTTGAGATATGCTTTTGGGTTAACACGTGTGTATTTAAACACTTGTTGAGCACTTTATTAGGTACATCTCCTTGCATCAACACTCCTTCCTCGTTTTATCAGCTCCACTTAAAAACTATGTAGTTCCACAGTTACAGGCTGTAGTCCAGCAGATTCACTGTATACTTTGCATCCCTTCATCCTGTTCTTCAAGACCTCACAGAGCAGGTATTATGTGGGTGGAAGATCATTCTCAGCCCCGCAGTGACACTGACATGGTGGTGGTGTGTTAGTGTGTGTTGAGTTGGTGTGAGTGGATCAAACACAGCAGTACTGACGGAACGTTTTTACATCTCATGTGCTTGCGAGTTTTCTCTGTCTGTGCGATTCCAACATTTTCACAGTTTCATTCATTGATATTGTATATGGATTATAGTTTTCACATTTTCACTAAGCTATATGTTCAAATATATGTGTGTTCTGCCTGCACACATTTTAAACATTTTCACACAGTCATGTGACCCTTCTGTGGATGCTCCATTCAGAGACTCCTATTGTTCACTGTGGCCATGAGAGTCATTTTACTGCTGTATTTCCTGCATCTTAATTTGGCCGTCTGCCGGTCGTCTTCTCAGGTGACACTCTCAATAAGAGATGTCTCCGCCTGACTCAGCAGCAATAACTCAATATGAGTGTGTGTACAAACTTGTGGATGAACAGACTGTGGAGAACTGAAGGTGGCACTAAGTCTGACAGTCATTGGCACTGATATGAGCGTTAAGACTGTAATGGGTTACGGTGTAAACAGTACTGGTTTACATATATGTGTGTGTGTGTGTGTGTGTGTGTGCGGTGTGTGTGTGTGTGTGTTTGTGTGTGCGTGTGTGCGTGTGTGTGCACGTGTGTGTGTGTGTGTGCGTGTGTGCGCGCGCGTGTGTGTGTGTGCATGTGTGTGTGTGTGTGTGTGCACGTGTGTGTGTGTGCGTGTGTGCGTGTGTGCGTGTGTGCGTGCGTGTGTGTGTGTGTGTGTGTGCGCGTGCAGACAGACCTGATTATAGGCTTGTGCTGAAGAGTGGCAGAATTCTGCAGCCAAGCACCGTCTCCCTCTCACAGACCTATTATCTGCATAATGCATTAAGTGGGCCATGTCCTTATGCCAGAGAATGGGCTGCACTTACGTAAGGCTGGGACTTGCTGTGCCCTTGACTGCTGGCCCATGTTCAGATTTAAGCCTCCATCCACAGAACACTTGCAATTTTCACTATTTTTAGTAGTTTCTGAACTCAGTGGTATAGAGCAAGTGAATCCCTTACATAAGGAATAATATATTTGGCTATGACCTAATAATAATAAAGACCTGCTCACTGTCTTTAACTCTGTGTCTTTAGTGAAGGTTGAGCAGAAGCATTCCCAGCATGACATTTGCTCTTCTATTTTATGCTAGTGAAGAAGGGCATATTTTACAGTACAAAGACCTTGAGATGAATAAATCATTGCTGAGATGTTCCTACTATTGCATACCAGACAGTACAGTCAGAGCCCACTCTTCGTTTATTTCATTTCTAGTCAGAATGGCCATGAAGTGCAAGTTATTCATTTTTTACTGTCAGGTAAAGAATCAGGAGACATACATTTGGAGCATCTACAGTTAAATATAAAACCATGGGTTCGGTGTTTAATGTGTCTACTTTTTGTCTGTATTACAGATTCTTTTCTTCAGGTTTGCGTTCAGGTTTTTTCACACTTTCAGTCTTAGATGCTGCCTGCACGTTCTGCTTCATGAAATTCAGGTAATACCAAAAGCAGGCATGGATGTTGTGGTCTGGACTCTGGGTGGACAGTCCATTGTTCAGTTGTGCACCACTGTTGTTAGCAGACTCCTGTTTTCTTTTATTTCCTTTCATTTGACTTTCACCATCCTTATGCAAATGCATTATTTTATGTCTAATGTCCTAAGCATGGTCTCCTGAAAGACAAATAAGTGAATGATAGGTGGTCTCTGAATTTTGCACAGTACTGTATAGAGTATCCAGCATATTTACATTCTTATCAGAGACATCAGTATATAAGTTCAATTTCCTTACTGTGCTCAGAAATGGTAACTTGGCAGGAGAAATAAACTCATTGGATAAACATTACTCACCTTGCATGTGTAAAGTGGTAATAAGTTTGGCTACTGCAGATGGTGCTGCACACGATGGTTATAAATATCTGGGGGTGTGCGTGACTGGATTCATAGATTGAGATGAGGTGGTACAGTGCAGTGAATGTCTCGTTCCATGCATGGAAAACGGGTTATAAAGCAGATGTTAATGATTGGCTAAACGGAGTGGTTGCATTTGGGCGTGCCAAAGACCATAGTGTGAAGGAAGTAGCCGAATTTACCGATGTATGGTATAGTCATACAGGTCTACCAGCAGTGGCAAAAATTACAGTCTACAGAAAACTCTCCTCGGTATTGTGCCAGCGAAGGCATCCACCAAATTTGGCCCAACTGCACAATTTTTTGATGCAAGAGTGGCTGAACATTGATGTTGCCTCCATCCAGAAACCAAACTGAATAGCTACTCTTATTTGTACTCATGGAAGTATTAGACGCTATTAGGTAAGTTTCAGCCACAGGTATTTGGAGGACAGAATTGGACAGATGCAGTGTGATATTGTAGAGAATACCCATAATTGAGTGCGAGAGACACCAAAGTCATATCAGCTATTAAACATCTCCGGAAGAATAATATAGTCTCTTTGACTGAATTATCAGGTTTCTTGTTAGTGTTTTGGTTAACATCTGTTCACCTCATGTAATGGCAGTGATGGATGATAGCACCCAACAGCACTGGGGCCCACTGATACAGCTGGCATTTACATGATGCAAATGCCTAATCTAATGCATAATCTAGCGCATACCTTTATATAGCTTGTTCATTTGTTGTGTGAACATGTTAAAATGTGACTTACAGAATATATATGTTACAATAACTTGTTACATAGTATTAACGCTTTAAAGTAAATATAAAGTATTAAACACAGCAACAACATCAGCAGCTAAGCCATCGTAACAAACCATTGTCTAACATTAATAAACGTGTCTGCATATGGCTGGAGAATAATGCTGCTGGTGTTGCCCAACTCTGTTGCCATCTATCTCTGGCATGTCCATATTCCTCAGTGCTTGTTTATCTTTATAATAAAATTTTTACTTTTCTCTGTACCCTGAATGCGGTCGGCCAGCCAAAACATGATTAGAGTCTGAAGTTCTTCTTCAGTTTTGCACTGGAGCCATGAGACTAGCTAACGAGACACTGGAAGCTTTAGCTGCCCAGATTAGCATTGAGCAATCACGATTAAATGATCACACACTTGCTTCAAATCATCCTAAGTAACACTATGTAATGTCACGCTGTTATGTAGTCTCTAACAGACTTGCTTATGTAAATTCAGCTATTGTGTGCCATACTGTTAATTATAAAAATATACCTAATCACTAAACGGATTCAGACCTCAAGACCACGTTTATATTATTGTCCACTAGGCTATCAGAAAGTATCAGAAACCACTTATGAAAGTATTTTTCAGGCCCTCGTCTCTGCGGAGTGGTGTCCCCTCCATCCAGATGAGTGTAGGAGACAGCTCTGAAGAACTATATACTACTAATAAAGTATATAGTGCACATGATATATATTTATTTAAATATATCTGGACCATCTCATTAAAATTGTTATTGTCAAAAGAGGCACTGAGGAATATAATATGAGACAATGTGCTGGTAACTTTGACCAGATGTACATGTACAAGATGTACCTTGCTGGAATTGTCTATACATTTTCAATAGTGAGAGCCTATTAAAGGACACGCCAACATTTTCCATCAGCTTTATTGCTGCATCTCACATTTTGTCAGTGCACTAGAAGCACAGTCAGTTTTAACATGTGATGTAAATTATTGTAACAGAAACTTACAAGGTAAAGGGTTTTTAATGTATTTTGATGTATTTCCCCTTGTGCAGAATTGTAATAAGTGTGTAAGCAGGAGAGTGAGTCAGTCCGTCAGTGATTCAGTGAGTCAGTAAGTCATTCAGTAAGTGAATCTGTAAGTAAGTCAGTTCGTCAGCCAGCCAGTCAGTGATTCAGGGAGTCAGTCAGTACATGAGTAAAGGAGTAAGTGAGTCAGTCAGTGAGTGACTGAATTCAGTCAGTCAGTAAGTCACTCAGTAAGTGAGTCAGTGATTGAGTGTTTCAGTAAGTCAGTAAGTGAGTCAATTGATCAGAGAGTCTCTCAGTTAGTTGGTGAGTCAAAACAGAACATTACATGTTTTAGCACCTGCACAATTTTATCAGAAGTAAGTGAATACAGCATGCCCAAACAGTGTCTGTAGTGTTGAAATGAAAGCTACAGACGCAGAAAGACAGCAGTCAGAGATTAGATTAGATTAGATTAGCCTAATTTAGGGGAATAGTGCAACAGTTTATTGTTTGCATGCAGGAAAAAGCCTTTCCGATTTGTCTTCTTGTTTGTTTGGTTAGACTGGCTGTTTGTTGTTTGTTTGTTTGTTTATGTATTTATTCATTTAAATGGCACACAAATTTCACATTTAATGAGAATAGCCATGCAAGTTTGTGTGGAATCCATGAGTAGAATATAGTGTGCATGAACAAAGAAAGCAGGAGGGTGTGAAGGGGGTGGGGGGGCTCGTTCATGCTCATTTTATCACAACGCACACGCACGCTCACATACACAATAAGCGTCACCCCCCACCAAATCCCCCCACCCCCCACCCCGCCCCACAAAAAAGAAAAGGCTCAGAAAGGCCCATACAATATGCAGGTTTGTCTGTGTGCGTAATTTATTCAGAATTAGGTATGCACGTAATCGCCAGGGGACATGTCTTATTTATCACAAGAGGTGCTGGAGTCCCCCTGTTTCAGCCCCCTCAGACAGAGGAGCGACAATGGGACAGTCACACTGTGTGTGTGTGGTGTGCGTGCATGTGTGTGTGTGTGTGTGTGTGTGTGTGTTCCAGTGATAGTCTTACACTGGAGCGGCAGTGTACAGTAACAACCACATAAGAGAGGAAAGAAATATTGATCACTCCCAACTACAGGATCTCTCTCTCTCACTCTCTCTCTTCCTCTCTCTCTCACTCTGTCGTTGACCTTGTAAAACTACTTTTCTTCCCTGGCTGGAAATGAGATGTCCAAATTCAATCTGGATGCTGACAGCTCACGTTTGGATATAAAGGAGTGGGATGGAGGCGGCCTGGGCAAGGCATCGTTGCATTACAATGGCTTTACGGGCTTTGGGACGTGTAGCAGTGAAGCGGTGGGGCGATCTGCCTCTCAACACCGCCACCTGCTGCAGGAGCCTGGAGACTGGGAGGTCACTGTGAGCAGGAGCAGGAAACGTATTCAGTTACTGATCTTTAAAGAAGCAGTTTGGCAAACCAGTGTAATGCACACCATGATCTTCTGACAAAAGTAGCACAAGCAGGAAGTGTTCAGTGTTTTGCACTGGTGCTACAGGACGAACAGAGCCAACAAATAATGGATCATGTACAGACTATAGGCAAACAGCATACCTAAATTCATCACTCACTAGCTACAAACTGCATCAAGTTACTGCCTTCTCAACATTTATTTCTGAAACTGCTACTGCTAGCTCTGTCCCATTCTGACGTTTCTGCTGATGAGTACCGGTCCTGTAAATAACTGTAATTTTATTGCCTGTTTTATTCAATGAATGCCAGTTTTAATATACGAGCATAAGGGGCCACATTCGCTGGTTAGCACTGGTTAGCTTTGAGCAGGGCAGTAATCACAATGTACACCCACCAGGCACCTTATTAGGTAAACCTCCTTGTATCTACACTTATTGTTTATTTTATCAGCTTGTCTTACCATATAGGTGCACTTTGTAGTTCTGTAATTCCAGACTGTAGTCCATCTGTTTATTTGTTACCCCTTCTCACTGTTCTTCAGTGGTTAGGACCCCCACAGGACCACCTCAGAGCAGGTATTATTTGGGCAGTGGATCATTCTCAGCACTGCAGTGTCACTGGTGTGGTGGGGGTGTGTTAGAGTGTGTTGTGCTGGTGTGAGTGGATCAGACACAGCAGTGCAGCTGGAGTGTTTATACACCTCTGTGTCAGTGCTGGGCTGATTATAGTCCATCAAGCAAAACTATCCAGCCAACAGCTTCCTGTGGCCAGTGTCCTTTGACCACTGATAAAGGACTAGGAAATGGTTAACACCTGCTGTGCAGCAGCAAATGAGCTATTGTTTTTGACTGTCTGTCTACAAGGTGGACCAGCAAGGTAGGAGTGTCCTATAGAGTGGAAAGTGAGTGGACACAGTGTATAAAAATTCCAACAGGACTGCTGTGTCTAAACCACTCGGACCTTATAACATCTCTGACTTGCATGAAAAGGTACTAGTATCTGTTTGCTGCTGCACTTTTGGCGACAACATATTGATGAATGATATCTCTAATAGTATCTATTATAGCTAAATTACATGGAATGTTAATTAGCCACACATTCAAACAGCGAACGACAACCACCCCCGCCAAATTCAGGGGACGACTGAGGCTTTGGTTTTGGATTAGCAGTATGGCAGAATTTAGTGTTATCCTGTCCAACTATGTCACAGTATTCTTTTCTGAGCAGATCATATGGAGCATAGCAGGTCACTTGAAGGAAGCAAATCATGTTTCTCTAGAAGTTTTCGCTTTTGCCAAAAATTGGGAACACATGTCTTGTTCCTGCCTGATACAGTGATGTTTTGGCCCGCTCCTGCCCACAGTCTCATTCAAGGGCAAATGGCATCCAATATTTGACTCTATTCACCAATAAATGATTTTCTCCTGAACCAATCATAAATTAAAGTGGCTGCTACGTCAGGCCTGTCTGTAGTTTAATTGTGGCGTACTTCAGAGCACTTTCCACAGCTGAGGCTGAGTGACCATCTAAAGACTGCCCAATTTCTGTAACACAGTTCATGTGTTGTACACCTGATTTGCTGCTTTGCCACTATGCAGGATGAGTTTATAACTTTCTTACTAATTATTTAGCTGTTTTCACACGGTAATTATTGTGTGTTTGTTATTATTTTATATAGACTATTTATTCATTTGCAGGATTTTTGAGAGTAATGGTTAATTGCCTTCTCCCTCACATGATCCTGACATTTTGACCTATGCTGTGGTGGGACCCGTGGTCCAGTGGGAGTCATGTGGGAATGCAGACCCATGTAAAGGCCCTTATGGTTTAACATTCTAAATAGATGGATTCTTAATTGTTACCCTGAAAGAGTACAGTTCATCTAATATGGCTTAGCATTCATTCATAATTCATCATTTTTTGGAAAGTGAAGATGAAAACCTCAATTTAACTATATCCGTCTCCTCCATACTCTCGCTCTGCTGGTAGGTGGTCTGAATGGAGGATTCTGTGAGATTTGAGTGATTCAGGCTAAATCAGTTGTGCTCAGCTGTGCAGTGTTATCCTAAGCTGAGTGATGCATCTTCATCCCCCGCCTTCACAGTCCCCGTGTGTGTGCGCGTATGTGTGTGTGGCTGGCCTCCCTGCAGTTTCTGCAGCATCACAGTCAGCATGCATGAGCTTTTCCGCTGAACAGAGCACTTTAGGCTGCCGATGTAAGACAATACGCAGTCATAGTCAGGGTATATGCATTATAGATTACCTTCTTACAAAGAACAAGAGAAAGATGTAGAGCTATTTGTAAGGGCTCTATAAGAACTATATGTTTTAGGTGTTGCATGGTAATGAGCACAAACACACAACCTGTTCTTAATGACTGATCATTGATTGTGTCGTACGACCAGCTCACTCCAGCAATATCCTTGGATTGAAACTCTGACAAATACTTGGAAAATAAGATTATAGCCTGTTGCAGATTTAGAATTAGATGGGGCCGAAGTTCACTGTTATTTTGGCCAAGATACTCCGTAATTGCTTTTGACAAGTTTTGTTTAACAGCTCAAAGAAAGCTGATTAACTAAGGGCACTGCTTAAAATGGCTATTTTCAAATGCATAATTAGGATCTGAACATTAAGATTAAACTCCAATTATATAATCTCCCTTAACATTAAATACCGCTGTAGAAGAATGCCACTTTTAATATATAGATAGAGAATGGAGCAAGATGCAATTAGACAAACTGGAATGGGCAACAGAGGCCCTTCAGTCAATATCAACTTAATTACTCATACTGTGCCTTAGTAGTAATCTGCTCGTCCAGATAAGGCATTAGCAGTTACTGCAGGTTTGGAGCTTTCCCCATTTTCCACTAATATATTATAATGGTGTGAAAAGAAGCAAATGTTTCTCTTAAAGTTCTACATTGTGAATGTTCCAGCAAGGCTTGTGTTATTACTATTATTACAGCCTTTTCTTCGAGCCTTGCTTCAAACAGTGTACACCGAGGCCTGCGCCATACCAGGGGAAGTAATGACATTTCCTAAAGGCTGATATACTTTGGTTGACTTACTTACTGCCTCGCTGAAGTGCCCTGTGACATGTATTTAAATGTTATCCTGAGATTAAGGCAGACATCTGCGACCAGTGTGCTCTCAGAGGCTTGTTGCCAGGCGGAACTATTGAACTACGGATCCATCTATTCTGGCATTCCTAGCTGATTGTGACAGAGCTTTGAAAGGTAAATATGAATAGCTTGGAATATTATATTACAGAGAGCACAACCTCCCAGTCTCAGGACTGGTAAGCAAACAGCTACTAATGCCAACATTGAGGATGAAGGACAGTGCCAATCTTACAATAAGGGTGGACATCACGAGTTTCAAGTTATACACTCATCATCAAAAAAATAGTTCAACCAACTGGAATGAAACTTTGTGGGTATGTTTGACTTTGTGAGACATGAAAATGATTCAAGTTTCATGTGACATAAGCAAGCACACCTAGTGCTGTACTTGACTGACCCAACAACCAAGATTGCAGACTTTCAGTGAGCAGTGTTTAGCATCCATGAGTCATCCTGTTAGTGCCAGAACCATTTGCAGACACCCGCACAAGGCAGGGCTACATGCATGCAAACCGTTACCAAAACCCCTAACACCACGTCAAGGTTACCAAAGACTGCCAGACTGTTATGGACTGGCGTGTGGAGGCACCGTGTTCAGCACCAAGATTTTTGTCCAGTGTCACATGCCTAGGAGGCCTGGTGTCACTCCACTCCTACTGCAAAATCTGCAGGAACTGTGTGAGAATATTCAAGCTGCATAGGATGGATTATCACAGGACGCAATTAGAATCCTCTACAACCCCATGCCGTTAGCAAAATTGTGAAAAGTTTTGAAAAGCTTTATAGACTGGCTGGAACAAAACAACAATATTTAAGTTAATCTGGCAAGTATTGAAAAAGCTCATCTGAAGCTGATATTGCTGCGGTTTTATTGCTCCATTCATACAGCAAAATGCTCCAAACTACTGTTTATGGAGGAAGAAGCTATATTACAGCCCAATTGATACAATATTTCTTGGCTATGTTTTCCTAATTCTGTAGAAGAATTACAGCTGCGATGATCTGCACCTTCCTTCTGTTCCTGACTTTGACCAAATCACACCCGTGATATTATTCACGCTAATGCGCTCTCTCTCAAGCTCTGTTGCTTAAATCATAGACCTAGCTTGAGGGGAGGTATAGCGGGGGGCTGAATTTATCTATGTGGTCCGCTCTTATGAGCTCCAAGTAACACTAAAGTGAGCTGCGGGGTGTTGTACTTTGATAAACACAATCACCATTGCTATTCATGAGACAAAGCACGACCGCGTACAAACAAGTTTTCACAGCCCTGCGGAGCTGCCAGTCACAAACAGCCCTCCAAACACCGAGTATGACAACACAATTATCAGCCTTTAATTAAGTTCAAACCGCTCACATCCTACGCAATGGGTGTTTAGGTGTGTGTGTTTGCTCGCATTCACTGCATGCTACTTAGGTGAGGTGAAGAAAATAAGGCTTTCTGACCATAATGCAACAAAGAGCTTGTCGTTGGGAACATTAATGAGATAGGTGTAGCTTGATATCGCTACTGCAGACCTAAAGAACAAGGCAGAAAGAAGACAGGGAGAAAGAGAGAGAGGGGAGAGAGAGAAAGGAAGCAATGAAGGCGAGATCGGGAGTCCTTGACTGAACTGCAAAAGTGCTGACACGGGGTGCCACCAGTGAACTGTCTATCAGTCTGCCTGGATTGCAACTGAGATAAACTAGCTTTCGCTCTCTAATGATTCTAAGTAAATGTGGCACGTCCGTGATAAAACTCTGTGCGTCTCTCCGCTGTGCCCGAGTGACTGATTTCAGCTTCACAACTTCATTACCGCTACCAAGGACACACTTGCAGTCGGGCCCATACCTCTCCATGTGCTCCTCTCCAGCTCGCAGAACCCTGGCCCCAGCTTCTGACAGCCCTGGCAGAAAGAGAGAGGGGCGCAGGCCATGCAGGCAGGCATAAAAACCAATCACCCTGCCACTGGAACGTATAGAATTAATCTTCCATTGCCTCCTATTTCATCTGGGGGGTTTGCAGCCAGCAGACACTGGCGGATGTAGCGTTATTGGTGGATGGTAGCCATAAGTGAAAAGAACACAAGCCCAATTTTGAAGTCACATCCACTTTTGTTAATGCCACTTTGACCTGGGTAGGGCTGCCTGTGCTACTCCTGCTGAGGAAATATTAAATATTAATTAAAAACCTCTTATTCTCTAAATTTTAGATGCCCCAGCCAAAAAGAGCCCACTTCTATAAGTAAACCCAAGTCTGCTTGCACGCAATTCAAGAAGTTTGATTTGGCATACCACCAAATACTACATAAATTGCTCCGCCATGTGACTAGTTCAGGATCACCTTATATCATCTGCTCACCAACGTTTCTCCTGAAATCAAGGGCATTCATAGGGAGTTTGGGGAATCAAGAATCAACCCCAAAGCTTAGCACTAGACTGCATGCACATGGACAATGAGATGTTCTGCTGCTACCAGACAAACTGTATGAAAATGGATATGCTTCCACAACACACATTAACACAGACCGGTTTAGCTAGTATTAGCTCTTCAAACTGCCTTACCAAGTTCAAATAATTAAACTTCTTGGCCATCAACACAGTAGATAGTAGGTCAAAACCAGATTTGCGGCAGGAAAACGCCAAAACAATGTCTAAATAAATAATGAAAAAGTGTGAATTTCAAAGTATTAAAATCTATGTAGATTTTATAACATATATAAACATTACAATGTATTTGTTATATATATCATAATATATTATCATGCTATAATACTAAAACTACAGTTTTAAAAGGGGGGAAAAAATCTTCCCTCAGTGATGGGAAAGTTTAGTTGGCAGTCATGGATTGGAGGTTATGAAAGCCTTGTGACTGGAAGGTCAGTCCCCAGGACATGTCTAAAGTGCCCTTGAGCAAGGCACCTAACCCCCACTGCTTCCCATAGATAGGGTTGCCCACCGCTCTGGGCAAAGTGTGCTCACTGTCTGCGTGTTCATGAGAGTGTGTGTATAGAAGTGTTTTACTGCACCACGAAGGTCAAATTCCTCTGTGCGCAAGCACAATAGTCAGTGAGTGGTTCACCTATGCCAAACATCGTTACACTATACCAACACCAGGCCAGCATAGGCTAGCTTAGACCAGGATGGAATGCAAATGTATTAGTGCACTAAGGGAGACTGGGGCATCAAAGTGTGTTGCTACTTAAATATGGAATGCAGATTGGTCCTTTTTTCATGCTCTGAAGTAAAAACAATTATATATATATATATATATATATATATATATATATTTTTTTATTTTTTTATTTTTTTTTTTTAATATCTTTAACAGTTCTACTATTTGTACTTAGAAGAAAACAGAATCAAGCAGCTTGTAAAGTTTTTGCTAATGTCTTGCAGTAAGCTAATTTTACACTATAGCAATGCAAAAAAGGTTTTGGGCAGCTTGCCTCAGTGATATTGGGGAAAAGTGAATTGTAATATTGTTTTTTCAGAAGTTGAAGATTACTTTAACGACCCTTGTCTTCCACCTCCGGCCCCACCTCACACCCCACACCCATGCTACAGGACTTGATCAAGGTTTCTGCAGTGGCTTTTAATTTAGTTTACAGTTTAAAAATGTTGGAATATGTAATAATAATCCAACAATTAAATATTTGCTTTTATTTACTACAAGATCCAGTGTGACCTGTTGATCGGGCAACTTGTCACAATCGTACTGAATGTACTTAAATGTACTGAAATAGGGTGGGGAAATGCAAATGCCAAATCGATGTCTGAGACTTCGTTCTTTCATTTGGTATCGAATTCTATAACATTATAATCTGTTTATCGCACGATATGGAAAAAGGGTATATAGTGTGACAACATGCCCTGATGTGTAGTTTTGCGGGTGGCACATAACCATTAGTCATAAAAATGTATTGTGTGCTTGATATTGTATTTTTAGTTTTGGGATTGGGAATCAGGAAAATTATAGTGTGAATCGACTCTTTGAATCGACTACATAGATCTCTATCACCGGGAATCGGAGTCGACTCCCAACATTTCTAGAATCGAACAGCTCCACTCTCTGGCCTCACCGCCAACTCCTGCACGGATCCTGTTGGTTCAGTTGACTGCGCTGGTCACACACACGCTCTGTTTTGCAAGTGCGGAAACAGCGCCTGTTGTCGACGTGGAGGAGGATTCAGAGGCTTGAGCTCGTGCGATTTTGCAATAGTGGCGTTTCACGCGGGACGGACTTTTCGCAGTCAGAGGTGTTCACCCGAAACAGGAGCGATGAAACAGTCCTGACCTGTCTAGGCTTCGTTCCCCAACACGTCCCGCTGTGTGTCCACTGAAATGGGCGATAGGAGCGAGTTCGGGCCTGTGACTCGTCTCAGAAGACGCGCCACTATCAGCAGCACCAAAGGTGAACTACTAACAGGCTCCAATGGAGTTACCTCAGCGAGCGCCAGCAGACCCAGACACAGGAGAACAGACCCTCTCACGAAGGAGTCCGCGGAGGAAACACGAAAAAGCAGCCGCAGTGATAACATTAGGTGGGTATAAAGGACAAATCCGGGAAAGGGCTGCTCCTCTCTAGTTCAGCTGCGCTGTTTTCGCTCCATAAAAACCTAAACTGTGGTACATTCTGTGCGAGGAGAAGAGGCGTTCACTTTCAGCCAACTTTACTGTGCCATCCTGTTTCTGAGGGCAGTCTCATATTCAACTTCATGTTTATACTGTCTCTCAGCTCCACATAACTCATGTTTTCCGCTAATTAGGTACAGATGAGAGGAGAGGAGTCTACACCCGAGTTACAGTACTGTTACTTCATTAAAGTAATGACTTGTGTAAAAGTTAGAATGGCCTACCAAAAAGCAGCAACATGAGTGGGAGTAATAAAGGATCAGGCATGTACCAGCAGAGGAGCTGAGGGCACTATTGGGATCATTTAGGTCTAAAGTGAGAGCTCCAGGTGCTGTCACACCAACAGAGAAGGAGAAAAAAGGAACCAGATTAGACAGAAATGGTTAAAACGGATCAAAGTACAAAGTACATTTCTTTACCCCAAGTTTAACTCATAATCCCATAATCATTACTGTTAGGAATTATCATTCGCAAAACCTCAGAACAGTACTAATCCATTAAAACTCTGAGCACATGTCGCTAGTAGGGCTGCTTGGTTATGACAAAGATCAGAATCATTTATTTTGATCTATATTAAGATAATGTTTATTTAGGACAATGAACATGACTTTAGAAACTGTGTCTTTCCCTGAACTTGAAATATTGCACCATTGGCATACAGTAAGGCGATAATACAGTTTAAACAAGTGCTCTTTATTAAACATATTAACACTGGAGACTGCCGTCCAGCACTCTAGACAGCCGGGACAGCTGGCAGGTATGGAATGAAACTTGGTGGGTATATTTAACATTGGGGGACATGCAGATGATTCGAGTTTTACGCTTGTTTATGCTTATATTTAATCATTTATTGGCCACTGTATCCTTTTTGTTCCTTCCGAATAGCATTAGCAAGTTGACACTTCCTTCTGGGTGAACTTTTTTTTTTGATGAACAGTGTATAATATTAAACTCATACTGAGTTTAAATAAATAATCAAAATAAATGAGATCAACTATGTTGTAGTGGACTTCCACAGCATGAAACTACTGAATACTACTAAACATATCTAAAATAAATAAAAAACTTATGAAAGATGGGTTTGGGCTTTGATGGAGGGGTGAAAGTACACCTCTGTAAAGTGGTTGTGCTGGATTTTTAATACAGAAGACAGTGTGTGGCACGTTAATTTGTTTATATAGATTATCTCATGTTCATAATCGTTGGGAGCCACAATTGTGATTGAAAATAAAAATTTACCTTGATACCCCATGCCTAGCTAACACCTGCTCCCAACTGGTATTTCAGAGCAGAACATGAATATCAGATTCCAACCTGGAAGTCACCCGTCTGGCACATTTAAGTGTTACCCAAGCTCTCAACACACCCATGAAGGACACAAAGGGTTTGTTAATGAGCTGGTTTGTTGGATCAGGTGTGTTGAGAGCATGAGAATTTGCGGGGCAGGGCATAATCCAGGAGCAGGGTTGGGAACCACTGCTTTAAATCATTATATGGATATAGATGTTGATGTTAGGTGGACTGACTGGATATCTATATGTGTAATTGTATTCACTGATTGCTTTACTTCCTTTCTTTCCACAGTTGCCACAAGCTGCAGGAGTCCATGCTCAGTTCTGCAAGTAGCTTCAAAAATTACAGAGGTATCCTGAACTGGTGTGTTGTCATG
The DNA here is from genome assembly GCA_024036415.1 of Prochilodus magdalenae. Lineage (NCBI taxonomy): Eukaryota > Metazoa > Chordata > Actinopteri > Characiformes > Prochilodontidae > Prochilodus > Prochilodus magdalenae. The sequence continues at coordinate 501,402 of JAMWET010002920.1, forward strand.
CTGGTGAGTCATATTCACAGGAGTATGCATTCTTAAACAAACACGTACATACAGGTTTTGTAAGAGATTAGTAAGAACCTCTTAGGACAGTAGAGTAAAATCATGCTCACGCGTGCCAGCATTTCTCTCCCTTTCCTGTTGTAGCAATGTTAACACGTACATTACCACTGTTGCCTCATTCTTATGAGTCACAAAGTCACTTTTTTCAAAGTTATGGCTGCTGATATTTGAACACAGCTACTGCTTTTAGGCCTTACTGCCTATCTTACAAAATCCAAGATCTGCATAAGGTCTATATTGTAGAGCTGGACTGTGTAACAGTGTGTTGCTGTTATTATGACAACCTATGCCAGCTTTGTATGGATATGATGGATATCATCAGTGAAATATTACATGGAGAATCAAAAACACCAGTTTTTAGAGAACCTGTAAATGACCAGGGTACTGTATGTACACAATTTAAATTGTAACAAGGTAGCTGATAAAATTGTTATCCTGTTTTTTAATGGTTTTGTACCAGTTGTTTTATTTTTTCTTTGGAAATAGTTTGTTTCTGCGAAAGTTGCATTTGAAACACAAAACAGACAATCAAAACATGTCCTTCAGTAATTTTATTAAGTCAAACATTGAATTTGAAAACTTCAGTGTACGATTTTTGTGATTGGATGGTTGTGTATTGCTATTGAATATATTTTAATATTTGTCCAACGTGTTGGATTGTCTATCAAGTATATTGCTAAAAGCATCAGCATCACTGAGCAATATCATGGTATTTTAGTATCATAGTATACTGGCATAGAGGAAACATTTTGTTTCTAAACCTCGTAAAAGCAGAATATAGCTGTATCTATCAAGTGCAGGGAGGTTCTGTTTATGCCATATCATCACTCTGAGCTCTTTGGTCAGGAGTGTGAATGAGTTGTAACAAATTGAATAACAAGAGCACTTCCTCATTTTGGGTGTAGCTGTGCCATCGGGCTGGCCTGCCCAGTATTTCTAGCCCAGCTGAAACCAAGGAAACACTGGAAAACAGTTAATTCACCTCTTGCTGCACAACAATTTACATAAACGCTGATGATAGCATAGACAGCATTTTTATGTAATGTAAACCACATAAAGAGTTCCTGACTGTATGATATTGGTCAAATTCGGAAGCCTTTTTTCATAGCACTGCAAATTATTAGAGAGAATAATATCAGCTGTCCTGGCACATTGGAAAGGACAGATGTATTAGAAGTATGGAAGCAATGCATTTAAAGTTGAAACATTTCAAGATTAAAGTGTTTGTTAATCTTGCTGAAGTACATGGCACGGTATTCACTTGGCACTTGATGAATCATTGTTCTGAGTGTCTGTTTGGGGGACACATTTAATGCCAAGCGACACCTAAAAATAGATCGCCTGAAACAACTCCTCTGTCTGAACCCGAGCTGAGAGACGCAAGCCAAGCTCTCGATCTCAAACTGCGAAGGATGCATTAACATTTTTCAGCCTGCCGTTAAGGCTAGACACAAGTATTGATTTATAGTCCCTATGACTTTTTTCTGATGTGCTGATACTTGAATTACTTTAGATTAAAAAAAGACCTTGTTGTATACAGATTAACCCTAAACCTTTGCTTTGGTTCTGCTGAATTTGTCCTTTATCATAAGGTAGTGCATGGTCTTCTGTATTCATCCTTGGGACTAGGAGTTTCCCTAGTCTCTATAGTGAGAAGTAATATATAGGTATATAATATTATATGGTGGGCTCGAGGTTGGGGAACCAGCCTTGTAATTTGAAGGCTAAAGAAGGTACTGGATGCCATGAATAGCAGCCCGCCCACCACTTCAAGCAGGTGTGCTCACCGGCCCCTAGTGGGTGTGTTAACTAGCGTGTGTGTAAGTGGGTGCTTCACTACACAGATAAGTTAAATAGGGTTAACAAATTCTGATGTGTGCAAACACAAATGGCAAATGGTTTCAAATTCTTATTGTATTAGTGCTACTATACTGTTACTGTGAGAGTAATGGTGACATTCGTTTTTCATGTCTCCTTCTAATGTCCGTGTTCTTCTCTTTGCTCTTCCTGTACTGCAGGTGTTGAGCAATGCACGTCTGTTCTTGGAAAACCTTCTCAGGTATGTGTATTTCACTAATACAACCAGTTTCAAAGAGGTTATTATTTTGCCAGAGAGAGCGACAGACTTTATCCTCAGAGTGAGAGACACATTATGTTGTGAAAACCACTCTCTCATTTTTTCCAGTTACCATATGTCTAAATGATCCCAGCTAAGACTTAAGCATTAAGTGTTATGATTAGAATAGCAGAGATGTGTAGATCGCTGGGTGTCCCTGCCAGGGAGAAGTGCGCGCAGGCCTGGCTCTCACGCAGTGGAAATGCTGAACCCCATGCTGAGGGCACCATATGCTGCCATCATGTTATACACTGCTGCATGCAAGCAGCCAGTTTCCAGCTGCCAGCTCGAATCGAAGCCATGTGCAGCGCTGTGAACGATTTCACATGCAAAACAAACATTTATGAGACACAGTTAGAGCAGATGTGCAACAGAGACAGGTAGAGACAGGTAGTGGTTTATAGCAGAAGACAGAACAAGATGCAAGCAGATGTGTAATGACTTGTTCAAGAAGCAGGAAGCAGTGGTATAAATAGTGTATGATGGAAATGGACCTAATATGCTTACTATGAGAGGACTGAGTTCACTGTTTTTAACTCCACTATATGTCCAAGATTCAGCATTTCTACTGCAGTTAAGGGCATTAAAAAGGAGTTTGTAACGAAAACAGCTTCTATTCTTTCCTCCAGCAATTATTGCCCCACTGCAACAAAAGGCCATGTTACTGCTGTGTATTTACATGTAAGAGATTTCTAAATTTCTGTTTTATTTTTTTTCTCTACATTGCCTTTTTAAGGCACGGTGTTCTGGTGGACCCCATTCAAGGGGTGTCTTTATTCCTGAAGGACCCCTGTAGTTGGCCTGCTGCATGTATTGTCATTGGTATGTAAACTGATATCACACACATTTATCTACAAGTTGAAACTCTAACCTGTAGAGGGGTGCTTTGTGCACCTTGGTAGGAAAAAAGGCTGGTGAAGAACACAAGTAGATATCTTTAAGGGGAGTGACTACATTTTGTATGCACAGATGCATGAAGTCACTTCCTCATCTTCAATTTTATTCCTGAATTTAGATGCAGAAGTTGGAGCAAACAGCTTAGCAGCTTGTGAAGTAATGTTTTTCAGTAAAAAGCAGTTTTAGGAATGGATCCGTATATTTGGAACTGGTGTATTCAAAAGAAGCTATTCTGTTTCAGTAATGTGCTTCAGTAGAAGTTATTGAAGTTATTCTGTTACTGGCGGAAGGGTGCTTGTGTTAGTTCAGAAGGAAGAGACACTGTTTCTGTTTTTCTGCTTGTCTTTTCTCTTAGCCTTCACTAAGCACACACTTCCAGCTCTGTGGTTGTCTTGGTTGACAGCAAGTGCTGCAGCGCTATTATGTTTTGCTGATTGCCACACATATGGCTTTTGTGTGTGCGTGTGTGCGTGTGTGCGTGTGTGTGCGTGTGTGTGCGCGTGTGTGTGCGTGTGCGTGTGTGCGTGTGTGCGTGTGCGTGCGTGCGTGTGCGTGTGTGTGTGCGTGTGTGTGTGCGTGTGTCTGTGCGCGTGTGTGCGCGCGCCTGCTTGAATGTGAAAATGTGTAATCCCTCCTGTCACAGGGTTCATTCTGAGGGCAGAAGGATGACACTAAGGATGCACTGAATTTTCAGCAACCGAAATTCTGAAAAGTCCAAATAATTTATATTGAACAATGACATTTTAATGATGCTGTTAACTTTTTCTAGTTCCCAGGTGTAGATAGGAACAAGCGTGGAACGTTTACTCTAGCCATTTTAGCTTTAAGGCTAGCGCCAATTGCTGTAGGCTCCATTTCCATTTTCCACTGCGAGCCACATCGGTTCAAGCATTCAAACCAAACGGATCTCCAGACAGATTAAAGAACAAAACAGAGACGTTATATTTAACAAGCATTACAGGCAGACAGAAGTGAAACAGATCTGTATTGGGACAGATGGGCATATTGTAAACCATTGGCTCACCGCAGATTGCCGGGGCAGACAGTGGGCCAGCAGTGCCATATCTTTACCAGATGTGGCCTATATCCTCTTGCTACCTAGAATTTAACCTGTTTGATTTTTGCAATGTTAAAAAGGGTAAAATTCATGAAGCGCTGAAAAACGTGTTTCAAAAACTTGCCAAATGTTCCATTTTGTTTGGTTTCGGCCAAAAATGATGATGTCGGTGCATCCCTAGTTGATACTGATATGATACTGTATTACTTAGATGTGTGTCATTACTTAGGTGTGTGTCACTTGATGTAATTTAAGAAACATCTCTGGTGATTAAATAATTGAATAATTGATCATTTTTTAAAATTAAATTTTAATAAATTGTCAGCCCATATTACATTACAAGAGAAAGCAGAATTGACAAGACTGCCAAACTGCATGTAACTACTCTGTAATTCTCTGTCTTTCAGTTTCAAATGTGTTCATACTTGTAGCACTGTACACTGAGAGGAAATTAGCCATGGTGAGTTAATCAGTTACACTGACACTTTAATAGAAATGCAGGCACTCCACTATCCTATTTGTTTGATCCTGGGACATATTAGATGTGTATGAATATGATGACTAATACACTTAGATAAATTAAATAGCAATTCTGATACACACACACACACACACACACCCACACACACACACACACACACACACATATATATATATAAATAATGTATGTGTGTGTGTGTGTGTGTGTGTGTGTGTTTCCAGGGTACCTTGAGTGAAAAGCTTGGCCTGCTGATTCACTGTATCAACCTGACAGTTGTCTTGTGTTTTCCAATGCTCACTGTGCTCATGGTGCCCTCTGTAACACCAGGTGAGAGATGCACCATACACTCACTTTTTTTGTCCTCATTGGTTTCTAACCAGGGTGCAATTATGTGAGTGTACTGTTTGGAGATTTGGTGATTACTTAACTCCTGAACTTACTTATTGCATCCTACGGCTTATTGTTTAGTAATTACAGACAATCAGTGCAAACTGGCCGTGTTACCCTTGAGCTGTAGGAATAAGAAATTAAAGCTACAACCAGCTGATGGATCTTGAGCATTTAATGGGACAAGGATCTAGCCGCAGCTAATCCATTTCTAATCCATCTCCAATAAGCATGCGATTTCTAAACAATATGTTTTTGTATAGTAGATCTAATGGTCCTGTAAAACAGAGGTTCCCAACTGGGCGTACTCATTTCCAAGTGCATACATGAGCAGTTACTGGATAAAACATAAAATGTAGCATTTTATTTATTCAATAAAAAAGTAATATCTATTTTTATAAGGAACTCAAAACATTCATCGTTAAAAGATTAGTTAACCCTGAAATGTTAAATTGTTAAGGATTGTAATGCTATTCGGAAGGAAGATAAAGTTTACCAAGAACAATAAATCATGAAAACTGGTAAGGTTGGAGGTGGACTGACACAAGGCCCTCTAGATGTGTGACACATGACAACTAACAGTTTGTGTTGGCGCTGACCACGGTGCCTCCACACACACAGATTCGTTGATCGTCTCCACCAACACAAATTTAGGAATCCTCACTAAAAATTACCGGCTGCAATTCCAAGTTACTCTATGACAATCTAGCACAACACCATTGCCTTTGGCTTTGCCAGCGTTGACACGGTTTTAAGTGCAGTTGTTGTAGTGTCTGCGTGCATGTAGTCCTACATTTTGCAGTCATCTGCCAATGGTACTGGCAGTAACAACATGACTTATTTTACATGACTGATGAGTCAGTCAGGTACAGTGATAAGGCCAGTTCTTGCTTATGTCACATGCACCTATCATGCACATGCAACTATCTGTGTAACTTTCTTTGATGATTAATGGATATAAAATAAAAATACAAATACGTAATGAAATCTGTGCTAATTTGTACAGTCAGGTTGTGTCATTGTAAGACAGGCAGCTCACTGGCTTGTGTAGCAACAATTCAGAGAGAGGCACAGAAAATTTAATAAGATTGGTTAATGTGCAATCACAATTATGTAAAATTCTACATTAGTTAAACGAACAAATTCTGTTCTGTTCTTGAGGCGTACGTAAAGGAAAAGGCCTGAGAGTGCATATGAAAAAGACAACAAGTGATGAAGGGTGATGCCAGTTGTACATCATTTCTAAAAGATTTTGGATGCATTAAATGGCTCCACAAGGGCAGTGTGATCAGTGTGTATGCGTGTGTAATTGTCGTTGACTGTCATAAATACGTGATTGTTTGTTTGTGCTGCATTTTTAGACAACATTTGAAACTAATATCAAGACCTCCCACAGCCTGTCTTGTAGGGAATGTACCGCCTCATTTCCTTTGGTCCATACCTTTTTCTGGCACTACAGTTCCTTCTCATCTGTTAGCACAACGGGAGGTGACAAAGACACTCCATCTGTTGGGGTTGTGCCGCGCACCACCCTCCTGTATCAGACAGTAAGGTCAACGGAGAGGCCACCAGGGCTGCTGCTGGCATTACAGCCTAGCCCGAGTGGCTCTCTCTGGGGCCGAGTCATCCTCCAGAGCCCCTGCACGCACCATTTCCACCCAGCATATGGCTGCTATTGATAAAGCAGTAGTGGGCCACATGCATGCGTGTCGTGCCAGGACTGGGGATGGAGGATGAGTTTAAACAAGTAAGGTTGTGGGAATGTATATGGTGTATGCGTAGTGATAATTCAAGCCTTCTGGAATTCTGTAGTGCCCCAGTGGAAAGATGTGAAATTTGACTCCACAGTATGCAGTATTCTGTGCACTATGCTTGAGATTTGCATTAGCTTACCTCAGTCACTGTAAATGGCATTTTACATCTTTGGCAGAAACACTGCTACTTAGCTTCATGTTTATTACTGAATCTTTATTTAAGAGCACACACAAGTTTCCAGTCTCCATTATAGTGTCATATTGTCTGCTCTTGGTTGTGTAGTTGGTGGTGCCTTTGCGCTGGGAGTCCACACCATCCTGTTTCTGAAGTTGTACTCATATAAGGATGTGAACAGGTGGTGCCGTGAGAGATTGCGGGTGAAGGCCCGCAGTCTGTCCAGATCATTGTCATGTGAGTATACTGACTGTCCTCTAGGCAAGGACTACCTCTACACTGTTCACTACTGACCATACCGACTGACTAGTTAATTACAGCTCGAAACAATTCAGTTTATAGTGGGATGCACCATCAAAAATGCACAGGGACAGAGTTACTGTACCTAGCAGCTAGGCCACAATTTCAGTTATGGGGACCCAACACTGTATATCGCATCAGTTAAATGGTCTGTATGGCCAATAACGAGCAACATGTTAAATGTCATTGTGGGTGCACAACTCTCTTTTTGGCAAATGAGACCTGTGATCCATATTTTTTAAGCTTTGTTCTCTTCATCTGGACAAAGAACTACAGTATTTTGAAGCAAGCCTGCTGTGCCAAGTCTGTTCAGATAGGTCATTTATTTTGCCCTCTGCCAGTCTGAAAGAAGCCTGCACTTTCTAGCCTGACAGAATATAATGCTTATAGCAATGTAAGGTGATATATAGCCATATAGATTTAACAATCAGTTGATTGAGGATGGTAGATATTTGCACTAGTTTTTACTTGTTTTCTTAACTTAAATGTGGGTCATAAGTTTTGGTGGAGGCTATAATGCCCCACTTCAGGCATTCAATAAAAGCCTCACTCCCGAAACACCAGCATTCAGGTGCTAATCATTAAGCTAGTTGTAACTGATGGTCACAAATAAAACTAGATCAACACTGGTACTAACTAACACATTAACTAGCTAGCCTTATCTTGGTTTGTTTATGTATGGGATGCATCTGGATGCATATTTTTGGTGATGAATAATGATGTTCCACTTCATTTCGTCCTGTTAACAGAGCCTGGAGTAGCTAGCAATCAAATTAAGAGCCTATATTCAATTTATGGCCCATCTTTAACCCAGACACCTCCTACTATAATTCTCCTGCAGCAGAGATATTACAGCAGTATCAAGTGAAAGGGTGGGCACATCTGGGTCAGTAGCTCTCCAGTAAAGTTAGAATCAGCAATCTGTAAGTTGCCAGCATAGAGCCCATTACCACTGAGGCAATGCCGCCCACATTTTACCTCAGACTGGCCCAGAAGTAAATGAGCTCATATCCATTCACATGTCCCCTGACTGTCCTTGCATACGACAGGTCCGTCTCCTCCATCGACAGACGGAGCAGTGCATGTGTCTTACCCAGGAAACCTTACATTCAAAGGTGAGTAATTTGGCTTCCACTTTGACGCCACCATTGTTATGTGTCAAAATGTTTTTGTCTGTATTGGATGTCTTATGACACATACTGTGACTCTCTCTGGTGCAAGATTTGAAGTCACTCTGCTTTGTCTCCCTGTTATATCACAGATTTGTATTACTTTGTTTTCGCTCCCACATTGTGCTATGAGCTGAACTATCCTCGTTCTAAGTCTGTGCGTATGGGTTTCCTGCTCAGGAGGCTGTTTGAGATGGTAGGTG